>APFE030407442.1:0-12095 GCA_000404065.3 Pinus taeda | reverse complement strand
CCAAGCAATTGTTGTTGAACCCATACTAAAAGAATACCCTGAAGTTGATTTCATGTCATCCATGCATCCAGCCCTATCTGAATTAGTATAACCGATCAACTTGAAATCTTCTATAGATCTATATACCAAACCATATCCAATTGTTCCATGCAAATATCTTGAAATCCTCTTTGCTACTTTCCAATGCAATTCATTGGGTTCTACCATAAATATTAATACCATACTAACTGTAAAATAGATATTTGGTTGAGTTGTAGTTAAGTAGATCAAACTTCCAACCAATTGACGATACAAAGTAACATCAATTGAACTAGATTCATCGTGTCCATATAACTTCAACCCAACTTCCAAAGGAGTTACCGCTAGCTTGCACCACAACATTCAAAACCTCTTCGAAATGTCCCAAATATACTTAGCTTGTGAAAATACCATCCTCCTTCTACCAAAATTCAATACGCATGAAATAATGCAACTCACCAAGATCTTTCATCTCAAACCCATCAATCATATGTGACTTAAAATTTTGAAATAATTCATCATTGTTCTCTATGTAGATCAAATTATGAACATATAAGATAACTATCAAAATATCTAGTCCTAAGTGAAATATATAGAGATTGGGATCAGATAAACTTTTAACTAAGCCATGATCCTAAAAATACTTATCAATTCTAGAATACCATGCCCTTGGTATAAGTCCTCCTTTGACTTATAAACATAATCTTCTTTTCTTGGCACTTCAAAGCCCTTGGGCTACTCCACATAAATTTCTTCATCCACATAACCATTTAGAAAAGTTTATTTAACATCCATCTGAAAGATTGGCCATTTATGCCATGAAACTAATGCAAGAACCATCCTAATTGTATCCAATTTTTCCACAGGAGAGTCTCAATGTAATCAATGTCTTGTTTATGTGCATATCACTTTGCAACTAAATGACTCTTATACTTATCAATTATGCCATCATATTTATACTTGGTTTTATAAACCCACGTAGTGCCAATTAAATATTTTACCTTTAGTAAATTTACTAAGTCCCATGCATCATTTTTTACTAAGGCATTCAATTTTTCTTTCATAGCTTCATTCCATTCCTTATTTCTTGGTTCTTATGCATAATTATGTGGTTCATCCATGTTCATTACCTATGCCATAAGTGCATAATTTATTAGAGAACTTTTGGATCTAGTAATCCTTCTTTCAAAATTTCTATCCAACACACTGCTTTCTAAATGTATCATTTCAAGCCACTTAGGCTTCTTCTGAACTTCATCCATCTTCAATGACTTAGAATTTGATTCATCAATAGTATTCACTGTATCTTTCTTCTATTCAAATTGTACATGTTTTGGCTAGTAGATTCCCTGCTCATCAAACACAACCTTTCTACTTATTACCACCCTCCTTTCTTTGTGGTCAAATAACCTATAACTTCTTGTTTCAATATTGTAGCCAATAAATGTACACTTCAAACTATTATCATTGAATTTCTTCCTCTTTTCCTTATAAACATGTGCATATGTAGTACAACCAAAATATTTCATATGTGCAACACTTGGTTTATATCCTGACCATGCTTCTTCTAGAGTCAAATTCAACACTGCCTTTGTAGGACATTTTCTAAGAGTGTATATTGTTGTGTGTATTTCTTCAACCCAAAACTCATTTCCAAGAGACTTAGTTTCTAACATGATCTTAGCCATTTCAACTCTGGTCCTATTTTTTCTTTCTGCAACACCATTTTATTGAGAGTATGAATTGGTAAACTCTCGTTGTATTCCATTCTTCATGCAATAACTAAAAAAATCATTTGACTTGTATTCTCCTCTATTATTTGTTCTTAGGGTGAGAATTTTCAAATCACTTTGATTTCCAACTAATATAGAAATTATGGCGTAGAATTGTAACTGCCCATGAAATTTTAATCTAAATCACAAGACACAATCCTACTTCACTTCTTTACAGAATTAAATTCACTAATTAGAACATTGATCACAAACATGCAAAGAGAAATAACGCACATGCACACAATATTTTCGCATGGGAAAGAAATCTGCTAAAAACCCCTTTTCTTACTTGCATTAATCTAATGAATAGAGATGTATTACAATTTCTTGCTCAGATTGAGGAGAACTTGCATGTAAATAACCTATCTCTTTACTCACTAAGAAGTTGTGACCCAAACTTAGTCAATTTCTACCTCTGCTTGAGCCCCTATTTCCTTGTGTAATTCCTAAGGACATTAGGCCTCTATTATTTAGGAATTTCCTCCAAAATGATTTTACAATTCCCAAGGTTGATAATTTGACTGCATGCAACACCTGCACACTTAAGACTATTCTACAACTGATGTTACACTGCCTTAGAATCTCCATGAAAGTTGGGGAACTCAAATTCTCTGCATGCACTAGTTATTTTGCATTGATTGATCAGTTAACTGGATGATCACTGAGTTAGAATGAAGTCTCACTGCACAATTGGCCTTTAACTAGTTCCTTCAATAGTTAGAACTAGTTTAACTGAAAACAAATTGAAATATCTGACCTTGATTGCTACAAATTAACAATCACACATGTTTAACTGAACTCCAACTCCTATAACTCAAATTGACTGAGATAACTGAGTGACAAGAGCCATGTCACATCATTTAACTGCATCCAAGTTGTCTACTGAAGTGGAATTTCGAATTTTCTCAATTTGATCAAGGAAAAATCAAATTGAGACTTTCTTGCCGCATTTTTCAATACTCCCTCTCAGCAAGAAAGGGATTATCAACTACCCCTATCCTGCACTTATGGAACTCGAGCTTCCCTCTTGACAAGGCCTTTATCGAAATGTTAGCATCTTTTTCCTCTGTTGGAATGTATTGTAGCAACATTATCTTCCTTTGCACACAGTCCCATATATGGTGATATTGGATATCTATATGCTTGGAATGACCATAAAATATTGGATTCTCAGAGAGCTTGATGTAACTCTGATTATCATAATATATCACAGTTGGATCCATCATCTAACCAAATAGTCCCACAAGTATCTTTCTCATCCAAATCACTTTACATGTTGCTTGAGCTACAACCATGTATTCTAATTCTGTTGAGCTGAGCGCCACAAATATTTATTCTTGTTGTACTAGGAGACTGTCGCAGACCCAACACTGAAAATTCCACCTAATGTACTCTTTTGGTCAGATGGAATCCCTATCCAATCTACATCTGTGAACCCACAAAGTTTCACTCCCTCTGTCTGTTTATACTATAATCCATGTTGGCATTATGGCACAGGTTTGGAGCTATGGCACAGGTGTTGTCCTTGATGGCAACCTTCTTTGGTAACAGATCTCAGTTCAGGCACTCAGAAAGTAGGACCTAGGAAAGGGCCGGCCAGAATGCAACAATCCGTCAAAACAGCGCTAGTAGAAAGCCAAAATAAGTTCAAAATCCTTCAGGAAGAAGAAGGGGAGATGGAAAAAATAGGAAGCGACAAAGAACCCATGGAACTTTTAAAAGAAACAAAAGAGCCAGCCTCAAACCAGAGAAACATGGAACAAGAAGGAATAGAGGAAAACATGAACATGTCCATTGAGCAATCTCAGATGGAGGTCGATCCCCAAAAGGACAGTGGAAGCGATGAGGAGCGAATAATGAAAAGACTGTTACAGGAATGGAAGAACTTGGATGAGAGGTTTATACCCGAAGATCAAAAGCAGTTATATAAAGAGATGTTCCAGAAATATAAGGAAAAGAAAGGAAATCTTCTGGCAAGTCAACTGGAACAAGTAAGAGCGAAAGGAGCTCAGAGCATAGGAATGAGCAGTACTGGCAAAGGAGGTAAGAAAAGAGGTAGATGGCCAATGAGTGAAACCATTCAAGTGGTAGGGGAGACGCTGGTAAACTCGGGAAGAGTTATACCTCTTTCAGAAGTATTTCAACAACCATCCAAAATTTTAAAATGATAATCACAAGTTGGAATATCAGAGGTCTTAATAGTATAGGAAAACAGAGGTATTTGAGAGATAGGTTGAACAAAGACAAACCCAGTATAATGATAATTCAAGAAACCAAGGTCAGCTCCCAAAAGATGGAAGAAATAATCAGAAAACACAATATTCATTATGAGATAATGGGTCAGGACGCAGCAGGCACGGTAGGAGGGCTAGCAATCCTTTGGAATCCTAAGGAAGTACACTTCAAAAACTGGGTAAGCCTCCCTCAAATCCTCTCAGGAACTTTTAGAATGATAGGATCATCAGAGTGGATACTCCTCATAGGAGTCTATGGCCCACATTTATCAAGTGAGCACAAACATTTCCTCCAAAACATGAAAACAATTCGAAGGATCTTCCCAGAGACTCCTTGGATTGTTGGGGGGGACTTTAATATTAAAACCATAGGAGAAAAGAGAGGTGGATCGAAAAGACTGGACCAAGACATGGAGGCTTTCGGTGAAATGATAACGGAGCAAAGATTGGTAGATATTCCCACGATAAACGGGATCCATACATGGAACAATAGAAGAGGAGGAAGAAATCAAATAGCTTCGAGACTGGATAGATTCTTAATATCGGAACAGATCATAAACAGAGATGTATTTGTAGAATCAATGATCCTTCCTGCCATGGGCTTATATCACTGGCCCATCAGATTGGAAATTGACATCAAAAAGAGCCCAAACAAACGCCCCTTCAGGTTTGAAGCGTTCTGGCTCAGGAATCAGCAGTTCATGCCAAAGCTGGAGGAATGGTGGACTCAGAGCCAAAAAAGAGGACGAAGCCAGATGCAAACCTTCCAGTTAAAGCTCAAAGAACTCAGAGGAAAAATCAAAAAAATGGAACAAAGAGGAGTTTTGGAATATATTTATGGAGAAGAAGCGATTAGAGCAAAGAATGGAAAAGTTGCAACAAAAAATTATAAAATAAGGCCGAAGAAAGGAAAGAAGCAGAGAAGAGGGAATATTGATCAGTCAACTGGAAGAATGGAGAAAACAGGAAGAAATATTATGGAAACAAAAGTCTCGTATAAATTGGCTTCGTGAAGGAGAAAAGAACACAAAGTTTTTCGACCAAGCCATGATCCAACATAGACAAAGGAATAGAATTTTCTCAATCAAAAACGAAGACGGGCAACTTGTAACATAGCATGAGGAAATGGAACAGGTTCTAGTATGATACTACAAAGACATCCTGTCCGAACCCCAAGAAGGCAGAGAAGAAGCTATAGAAAGGATCTGCAACAAAATCCTGAAAATGATAACAAGGGACCAAAACATGGCCTTGATGAGGGCGGCAACATTGGAAGAAGTGGAGGATATAGTGAAGGGAATGAAAAAAAACAAAGCCCCAGGACCAGATGGATTTACAGCAGAATTTTACCAACCAGGCTGGCATTTCCTTGGACAAGACATCCTAGAGGTGGTAGAAGAATCACGCAAACACCAAAAGGTATGGCCGGGTCTTAACTCAACTCTTTTGACTCTTATTCCTAAAACTGCTAACTCAGAAAATGCCCAAGGTTTCCGTCCTATAGCCCTTTGTAATGTAATTTATAAAATTATTGCTATGTTAATGGCTAAGAGATTGAAACCAATTCTCTCTAGTATAATCTCCCCGGAACAAACTGGGTTTGTGGAAGGGAGACAAATTTTAGATGTTTTGGTGGTATCTCAAGAAGTGATTCATTCTCTAAAACAAAAAAAGGAGAGGGGAATGATGATAAAATTGGACCTTTCAAAAGCTTATGATCGTCTAAATTGGAAGTACCTCAAAACAATCCTTAAGGCATTTGGCTTCAGTAATAGATGGGTAGACTGGATTTATAACATGATATCAATACCCAATTTCTCTATCCTTCTAAATGGGATGCCAACTTCGACCTTCAATGCCACAAGAGGACTGAGACAGGGTGATCCCTTATCCCCTTTCTTGTTCATTATTGCGGTAGAAGGCCTTGGAAGATACTTTAAGAAAGATATGAGGGAAGGGAAAATCAAAGGAATAAGGCTATGTGGAAACAACTTACCTATTACTCATCAGTAATTCGTTAATGACATCATGCTCTTTTGTGCTGTCTCACTAAGAGAAGTGAAGAGGGTAAAGAAGATTCTGGATCTCTTTATGGAAGCCTCGGGCATGGAAATCAACAGGGATAAATCCTATACATTTCTTTTTAACACCCCAGATTCGATTAAAGCCCACTTGACCAAAACTTTGGGATTTCGCTCTGGGGAATTACCAACAAAATAACTAGGGAATCAATTAGCTTTAAACCCTTTAAGGATAGCAAATTGGCAGCAAACGGTGGAAAAACTCAAGAATATACTTGCAAACTGGTCCTTCCGATCTTTGAACATAGCAGGAAGACTAGTGCTACTAAAATCAATTCTCCAGGCTATTCCCATCTATCCTCTTTCGCCGATGGCAGTCCCCAAAGGTGTATGCACAAAAATGAAGGAAATTTTCAGGAAATTTATCTGGGGAGGGCCCAAACAGCAAAGGAAATGGGCCCTTGTATCTTGGAAAGGCCTGTCAAAACAAAAAGAAGAAGGGGGATTAGGTCTCAGGGACCCGAGCATATTGAACCAAGTTCTAGGGGCGAAGCTGTGGTGGAGGTGGATGAGGGGTGGCAATGATTTATGGAAAAGAATATGGACCTAAAAATATTATATGCCCACAACTTCAGAAGGTATTCTCAGATTGGAGGAAGTCCCAAGAGGATCCACAATATGGGACCTGTCCAGCCAGAACAGAGATATCATAGGCAAACACGCCTTCTGGGAAATTAGGAACGAAAGTATAGCCAAATTTTGGGAGGAGGCATGGCAGAAAAGGGAAAGAATGGTCAAAATACATTCCCTACAGAATACATATCAAAAGGTTGTAATGGAGGGATTAAAGTATGTCAAGGAATATTGGAAAGAAGAGGGACAAGATGAGACCTGGAGAACTTGGAGGAAACCAGAAGAATGGGACAGAAACATAGACCAGGAGCAGAAATAAATACTAGTAAAAGAAATGGAATCAAGAAGAATCAAAATCAGAACAAGACCAGATATACTTAGATGGAGAAGATACACAAGGGGGACTTTCACAGTGAAAGAAGCCTATTATCTAACCACTCGATAGGAACAAGAAGAGGAAGCTCGAGATTGGAAGCAAATATGGAGGAATAAGTGGTGGCCGAAGGTAACTATGTTCGCGTGGTTAGTAGGAAAAGGAAGAATCCTGACATGGGACCAGATACAGAGGCGGGGATTCCAGGGACCTCCTAGATGTAGCCTATGCAAACAAGAAAATGAAACGTAGGAACACCTTCTGAACTCATGTCCCTTTGCCAAGCATCAATGGGAAGAAGTCCGGAACCTTTTTGGAAAGTCAAACAGAGACCCCCTTGATATCAAACAAACTATCTTCCAATGGGGAAAGGGCCAATTCTCTAGCTCGGTAGTAAGAAGAGCCTGGAGTCTAGCGATAGGATTCAATATATGGCTTATATGGAAAGAGAGAAACCAAAGAATCTTTCAGGATAAATCCAGTCCCCCAGAGATGATATGGAAAAGAACGCAAAAATTGATAAGAGAGATGATCCTAACATAGACTTGGGAGGAAGAAGACTCGAAATCGACCCCAGAGGAAGGTTGAACCTTAACTACCCTAAATTTGGAATATATCATGGTGTATCCTCAAAAGAAAAGATACCAGTGATTCCCGAACCAGAGTCCAGCAAAGTTCAAGTACCCAGGCAAAAACTTCATCAAATTAAATTTTGACAAGGCTTCTAAAGGAAACCCAGGGGAAACAGGATTCAGAGGTATCTTCAGAGATAATGAAAGATGCACTAGATGGGTTTATGCTGATCAGGGAGGCATAATGACCAATAATGAAGCAAAACTGATGGTTGTCTACCAAGGCATCAGAATAGCAATAAGAAATGGATATACAAACCTGGAAATAGAAGGAGACTCGCAGATAGTAGTAGAAATGCTAAGGAATCTTAACAATGGGAAGAATTGGGAACATGTAGCAAAGATCTGGAGGACTGTAGGGATAATTCAAGACCTAGCAGACATAACATATTGATTATAAAATTATCAACCATGTTAGGAGAGACGGAAACAAAGCAGCAGACTTCCTCGCAAACTGGGGATGCAACGAGTAGGATGGGAAGGTAGACAGTATATGGCCAACCTTAATGAACAAACCTCAATGGGAGATGCTAAACTCAATTATTACTCAGGACAATGATGAAATCACAACTTCATGAAAAAGAATACAGATGGTCCCCGATTGGGTGAAAAGGGCGGTGACGTGGGAGATTATTAAAAAACCGAGGAGGTATGACAAGCCACTTTGCAAACATGTAATAATTAAGGATGATAGGATGGACTGCAGGCAGGGTATAATTCCAAGAAGCAGTGGAGACGGAGCAATGAAAGGAAGAGGTGGGGAGAGAGGCGGTGCTCTTGCGATGGGACGCAGGTTAGCTGGCGCAGGATTAAGCAGAGGAGGAGAGGGTGAACATGGAGAATGCAGGCGACAGAAGGAGGAGGTGCAAAAGAGCGGAGATGGGCAACAGGAGCAGGTAATTGGATACGGAAAGAGGCATGTAAGAGAGAAATCCACCTTTGTTATCTGTGACAACACTGATAGGAGTAAGGATTAGGGTGGCGGTTCAAGGTTTAAACAAGATAGGCGAAAGCGGAGGGGCAGGCCTCCCATCCATTGTAAAATCAAACGAAAGTCAGCAAAGGGAAGAATGAGAAAGGCAGGGACTGATGCGAGCAGGGAAGGATGCGGTACTGGGCAGGAAAGGAGCATGCCCGCCCCCTGAGAAGGTGATGAACAGAAACAGTTGGGTATGGAAAGGAAGACGGGAGGGGAGGAGGTGAAATCTCCAGAACAGGGTTATCATATTCAAACGAGGAAAGGCGGAATTGGGAAGGTGCGGTTTCCGGAGGACAAACAACTAGGAGAGGCAATGAACCTGGGGAAGAAGACAAAGGGGTATGGAGGAGAAGGATTCTCTGGAACTTCCTCCAGTATAGCAGGCCAGGAGAGCAAGGTAATGGGCGGCGATAAAGCTGGCCGCCCAGGACGGGGAAGGGGTCACAGGGGCAGAGAGAGAGGACGCCAAGCTAGAAGCCAGGAACGGAGCTCCCCATCTCCGGTTGGAAAACGTCGAGACAGGAAAACATTGAAGAACAAGGTATAGGAGGCAGAGAAGGCGTACAGTGAGGAAACCAATGTGGACATTCGAAGGATAATACAAGATTTGGAGATAGCGGCCATGCAGGAGGAATCAGACCCAGAAATGGAGGATTGGGAATACCTGCTGCCAGACCTAGGAAACATGAGAGGCCGCATGTCTTTATATAAGTAGGCCCTGCATGTTTATTGGGTGATGAAGAGATTGCTAGCTAAAGCAATGGAGCAGGTGACTATGGAGATGGCAGAGATGGCTCAAGGAATTCCGAATCTAAAAAGAGAAATGAAGAACCTTCAGGTAACTCTACTCATGCAGGATAGCAAGCTCGAGGAGATTTAACAACAGTTAAAGAAGATAGTTCCTGGGACAAAGGAAGAAGACAACCCGTCTGGAAACATGGTAGACTGATCCCTTTAGCTATGTATAAGGTTTTCTTAAATAGATTTATGAGAGCTAGCTCTCCCTTTTGGTCATAGATCTTTATGGTGATAGGAATCAAGATTAGTCTCTTTAGCTGTTTAGTACATTTGGCATGGACAAGCAGACTTATCGTTTTTTGTTTTTGGATGGCCTATAAAAACTTAAGATGGCCAACAGACCCGGTTTCCCTTCGAGGCAGGTTGAGGTCATCGAATGCATGTATATGTTTCAATCCGAATTAATTGAAAATGAAAGGTCCTACGCTAGCTTACAAAAAAAAAAGATAATCTAAAAATGCGACATCGTAGCCCTCAACTGGAACTAGGCTAGATCCATCTAACATGTGATTTATCATGAGTCCATAGGATCAAATCCCTCAAGGTGCAAACCTTTCCTCAAGTTCTACACACCAAGAATAAGGTTTGCACACAAAATATTTGATCCCTCTTGGAACATGATAAATCCAGTATTGGATGGATCAAGGTGGTATAAGTAATATATAGGGTGATGATAATAAATTAAATTAAATTATAAAGAAAAATTAATTACAAAAGATATTTAAATTTTAAAATTTTTAATAAAAAAAAAAATTGGCAAATACGTAAAGTGTCCACCTCAAATGTTGAGAAAAAACACACATTATTATTGAATCTATTTTATGAATTTTTAAAATATTTTCACAATAATGTGCAAACATGTTAATGTTTATTATAATTTGATATCTATCTACATTTACTACTATTTAATTTACATGAATAGTCTAATTTAATTTCATTATCAGCTAAAATTTTTATTTCTATCTCTATTAGACTCTACACTATTTGACTTGTGCCACCGTGACTTCAGGTCATTACTTCAGCAAGCTCCGTTATCATTTACATTCAGCCCAGGTGATGATAGAGATAACGCGCGTTGCATACCTTCAATACTTTTCCTTTAAAATTCAAGAGCAATTTTTACAAATTATTATAAGAGGTGGTTTATTTAGTGTTTTACAAATTATTATAAGAGGTGGTTTGTTTGGTGAAGCTCAAGAAGATATTATCATTAATGGGACCATTTAGATAGAACAACAGAATTAGGATTTGCAAATATAAAGATGTATGGCTAGTAGGGTTGGGTTTTTTGATGGAGCAAGTAAAATGAGACTAGTATGTGGGTGTGGGTAGTTATAGTCATAGATGCCAGAAGATATTTTCATTTTTTGTAGGAGGGAGGACTGGGATCGAACAATAAGGCTGAGATTGTAGCTTTATGGAGAGTATTAATTGCAGCAAAGTAGTTTGGAATAGATAAGATTAAGGTATTTGGAGATGGGAAATGACTATATCAAAATTTTTCCATTTAAACAATTGGATGAGGAGAATTAGAACTTTGGTAAGCACTTTTTAGAGTATACAATTTCAACACATTTTTCCGGAACAAAACCAGATGGGGCATATGTTATCCAAGAGACAGATTGGTATGGATCCAAGTAAGTTCTACTTCAATGAATTTGCACTAGGAAAGTTGATAAATGTTGGAAGCATCAATTTTTAGTAGAAAGCAGAACTTGGATTCTGATTTCAAGACAAGATTTTTTATAAAAAAAAATTGTTGTTTGATTAACTTCGTATTATCTAGATAGATTTTATTTTTTGAACAGCTGAAAGTTGATGCCAATTTTTTAATAGAAATGCAAAAAGTTGTAATAAAAATAAAATAAAATAAAATAAAAATAGTTGCAGAAAGAATATATAATCAAAATATTTACTATCTTTTTTATTCCAGTTAAAAAATAGTTTATTCCAGTTACCATTACAATTTTATTAAATTAAAAAAAAAATGATGTGCTTAAAAAAAGATTAGTGTTAAAAAAAAAAAAGTTGGCATTACAATTTTATTGAATAAAAATATTTTTTTACAAGTTTCCATTTATTCCACTCATGGCTATTTTAATTATCATAGGAGATATTTTATTCAGGTTGCCATTACAATTTTATTGAATAAAAGTTATTTTTAGCAGCTTGTTATTTTTAATAGTTTCCATTAATTCTACTCGTGGCTATTTTAATTATTATTGAAAGTAGTTTATTCAATTGTTGTTGAAAGTAGTTTATTCAATGGTTGTCATTACCTAAAGTCAAATTCGATAAAATTCCATAGACGATTAAGGAATTTGTGTTTTGACAATGCCGCTGTAGAGGGGGCATAGCAAAATATTATATCTTTAAATCATGTACTTTGCAATGACATACCATCATTTGAGGTAGATTAAATATGTGAATATTTCTCAAGGCTTGACCTCGATTTCATAACCGCGGTTTGCTTTACCAACTCAAGGACTTAAGACATCAATTACAGTTTTATTGAATAAGAGTATCTTTTAACAATTTCCATTAAAAATATTATTGGGCTAGATTTATTTGAAATACAGTTAAAAAAAATTTCAAAAACATTTTAAGTTATGAAATTCGGGATTTTGAATATATT
>APFE030407439.1:0-14164 GCA_000404065.3 Pinus taeda | reverse complement strand
GTCTTCAGACCTGATCAGGGGGAAATCTCAGTATAATAACCTTTCTCTATATTCTCTCCTCTTTTAGGCCTTCCCTTTGGTGTCATTTTATACCAATTCCAAAGTATTTTTTAGTTAGGAATTGGTTAGGGGCAATTGAGGCCACGGGCACTAACAAGTGATCAGCAGGTAAAACCCGCGATCTCCGCCCGAAAATAAGGAGTTTTATAATTTTTTAAGTGTTTTAATACATATACGCGGGTTGGGTATATATGAACCCGCGTATACACGAGTTTAACTCAGGGCAATGTCGCGTACAGGGAATAAAACACTGTTTTTTAGATTTTGGACCAGGTCTGGAAGGAGGGGTTGCCCTAGGCCATGAATGCAGCATCACAAACCATAATGGTGAGATTGGGAGCTATAACACATACTCAAATAATCTTCTTAGATCTGCAGAGCGTCCTTTTGAATTGTTATTTGAATCACTATCAAACACATGTCCGAGCATTTCAATAAATAACCCAGTCAACAGAATTCTTCTTCTGCTGGACCTTTCAGCTTCCTTCTTCTTCTGCTGGACCTTTCGGCTTCCTTCTTCGCTCATTCGACCTTCGGCTTCCACTTTCTTCTGCTAGACCTTCAGCTTCCTTTTTTCACTCGCTCGACCTTTTGACTTCTCGATCCTGGCTTCCTCTGTCTCTTCAAGTTCACGAGTTGTGAACTCTTACTTCTTCTCTCTGTTAGATGCCCGAGATCAATGCTCAGAAGTGAAGCATTTAGCCTCGTTTTTATATGATTTTCACTAATACTCAAAAGACACGTTCATTTGGAAGAAGGTCAACTTGTTGTATGAGGTCGCACATTACAAAATATATCAGAGACTTGTTTATGTCTGGAAATCATAAAGGAGAGGCTATACCCACATTATAATAGATGTCTGGCGGTCCCCACATGCCACGTCATTGTTTAACTCTCACAATCGTAACTTCATGAAATTCACGCAATCGCAACTTTGGAGGTCTGCACATAACATTATCAATCCCCTACTACCGACAAAGCAGATGTGATATTGTATCAAACTCATTTTGATAAATCATCGGGTCCACACCTCTATCACAATCGGCGGTCCATTGGGTCCACAACTCTATCGCACAGAGAAGATGCAATATTATATCAAACGCATTTTGATAAATCGTCGAGTCCACACCTCTATCACATTCGGCGGTCCGTCGGGTCCATAACTCTATTGAAATTGACGGTTTGAACATCCCTTTGAAACTAGCGATATGAAAGTTCCAATAGATGGATGCAATATTACATAAATGTGTATTATAATGGAGTGATCGGGTCCGCATATTATATCACAATCAGAGTTTTAATGTGACAAGCCTTCATAACTTGCGACGCGAAGATTCCGATACAGCGAATGCGATATTAATTAGGGCATGTTGTAATGGGACCATTGGGTCCGCAACTCATATCGCAATCAAGGATTTCAGTGTAAAAACAAGGCTTCAAGACTCGTGATGTGGTGGATGCAATATTTCAATAGAGGTGTATTGTAACAGAACCGTCGGATCCGCAAAGCTCCTCTGATTTCATTGTTCTCTTCCTAACGGTTCTTCCTGGGCATATATTACATGTGATACTTCCAATATGGCTCCTCCAATGTTTTCTTCTTTACTCCTCTGATATCGTTGTTTCTCTTTGTGGCTTATCTTCCTATGACCTCTGATAGCTCTGTTTATGCTCCTTCCCTCTTCCGATAGTTGTTGCTACTGTAACCTGCTTCTTTTATGGCTTCCGATGAACTCTTCCTCTGATCCAAATTGGATCCTCGAACACTCTTAAAGTTCCCTAAAATCTGTAAAACTCATACCGAATTTTCAAAGTATTATGGATGTTGAAGCTTATCAAAAATTACCTCTGAACAATGGCAATTTGTGGCCAGCACAGAACAACAAGGACCCTCGGTCAAAGCGTGCAAACCATTGGCCCATGGTGACTGCGCACTGGCACAAATTGTCAAACGAGAGGTCAAATCCAAAAATAGAGGCAGTTTCTGATACGCTAATCATGTATCATAGGGCATCCCCCTCAGTGAAGGAAAGCCCTGAGCACTCAGTCACGAGGAAAAGCATAAAACCGTACAGAAATTACCAATTCCGCCAAAAGGCGGGCCCCATGCTAAAATCAGTAGGATATTGGAAGGGCTTCAAGTGGTAAGCGGGTTCGAATGAGTCCCACCTGATGCCATACACTAGGTTACATGCATGTAGCGGATGAGAGAGAAAATCGCTCACATCGCACAGATAAAGGTAACGCTACGTACCCACCCGATATGGATGGAGACCATCGGATCTGGAGGCCCCAGATCAACGACGGAGAAGCAATCTGATGGGTAACTGGATTCGAGGGGGAAATAGACTGAGTCACATAAGATTTGAGGTTCGACATGACTGATGAGTTGGCAGAGGAATCAGTTTCACAGGCAATCTTGGAGCAACGGAAATAACCACTGTTTGAAGAGGACTAACACTCAATTCATGAGAAAACAAGTGGCCACCTCTCTGTGAAGCGTTAAACAATGATGATGACGCAGAGCAGGGGGGATCCAAGCGGACAAAGGCAGGAGATACAGAGAGCCGGGAAGCAAAAACGAACAGTCAGGGAGCAGATTGGATTTAAGCCACAGACAAACAAAGAGTAAGGGGGGTAGAGAAAGAGAATCAGAAAGCCTAAAGGCAAGAAAGAAGTGAATTGCAGAGAACAGAGAAGTCGAGCTGACCTACAGAGCAAGGGCAGCATTGAGCAGACAGAGATAGAGAGATTCCGAGAGTCTGTGAACTCCAGAGAAGGCTTGAGAGGTGCAAGCAACTCCTACGTGTATACCTGTCACGTATTGAGTGCCAAATTGGACTCATACCACTAAGACCAGTTGAGGTTGAGATTCAGTAAGGGGATTCTGTGTACTCTAGAGACTTGGTGGAATCCAAGTACAATCCTACTGATCATCATCTGTTAAAGTGAGACTCAAATTGAGCTCCTTATTGTAAAAACTCTGCTTTAAGACACAATTGAAAGGCCACCACTGAAGGCTGGACCAAAAGAAGTAGCCCAAGAGGATTGGGTGAACTCCTTATTAAATTTGTTGTGTTTATGTGATTTCTTACTGTGTTCTCTTACGGTTTCAGTGTCTGTGTATTTTGCATTCTTATCGATCCGTTGCATAAAATAACATAGGCACAAGTTTGTAATACCTTCATTATTACTCTGAGGTCATTTACGGGTGATTTCAGATCAAGTGGTATCAAAGCTCTAGGTTGTTAAGGTTAGACAAGCTTGTGTTGGATTTTGTTCTTAAATGCTAACTAGATCAAAGCTTAAATTAGGAGAAGGAGAGTTGGTCGAAACTAACCCGGAAATTGGAAGAGTCTATCCTCAGAAGAAAATGTCAAAAGAAAGTCCCTTGGGACTAGACCCCCAATTCATAGATAGTTTCCTGGCCATGAGGTCCATGGTAGAGGAAATGTATAGGGACTTTAGGAAACATAAAGATGAAGATTCATCGAGCTCCAAACAAGATAAAGGAGAAGAAGAGTCTCTCCTCCATGACCACTCAAAAGGAAAAGGGAAAGAAGAAAACTTTCTCACACCTCCTAATAGTCCTGAACATAAAAAGAAGACATCTTTGATTAAATTAGATGTTAAATTTGATTTACCAATATATGATGGAGAGTTGAATGCGGAGAAGCTGGATAATTGGATCAGACAAATTGATGTTTATTGCAGAGTGCAGAGTATCGAATCAGACAACAGTAAGATTCAGCTAGCCAGCGTACGCCTTGGAGTGAATTTGTTTCTGCAATCAAAAAACAGTTCTATCCACTAGCTTCCATGCAGCAAGCCATGATGAGCTGACAAACTCTTCACCAATTGAAAGGGCAAAGTGTACAAGGTTACACCCAAGAATTTAGGGAAAGAGATTTGATTCTAGGAATTTCATTAGACTCACCTGAGACTCTGTTGAAGTACATAGGTGGTCCACACAGCTACATGACACACACTATCCTCATGTTTAATCCCACTAGTATAGATGAGGTATCTATTCAAGCTACGCATCTAGAAGCTAGAGGAAAGAATGGGAACCCAGAAGTTGGAGGATCATCCAAGCCCATTCCAAGCAAGAATAAGGAGAAAATAAAATAGAAATGGAAAGAGAGGAAGGCCAACACTACACAGAAAAGCAAGTGTTCATGCACTCACTGTAAGAAGGATGGGCATGATGATGAGCACTGTTAGATTCTGCATCCAAAGCTGAGACCTAAGAAGTTCAAGGGAAAGACGAAGAAGATTGCTGCAGCTATTCAAAAGGATTTGGGGTCTGACTCAGGAGATGAAACAACCATTGCAGCCACACGTATAAAAGGTTGTCTACTTTAGAGAATGCAGAAATCAAGAAGCAAGTGAAGGAGTTGCTCGAGAAGGGGTTCATCAGACCAAGCACATCACCATGTGGGTCTCCAATCGTTTTGGTGAAAAAGAAAGATAGCTCGTGGAGAATGTGCATTGATTGCTGAGCACTGAATAAGATAACAATCAAAAATCGTTATCCCCTTCCTCGCATAGATGATCTATTAGATTAGTTAAAGGAAGCTGTTTATTTTTCCAAGTTAGACTTGCATAGTGGATATCATCAGGTTAGAGTTGCAGAACAAGATGCATGGAAGACTGCTTTCAAAACAACGCAGGGATTGTATGAGTGGCTAGTTATACCTTTTGGCTTAACTAATGCTCCTGCTACTTTCATGAGAATAATGAATTATGTATATCTGGATGACATTCTTATATTTAGCAAAATGTGGGAAGAACATTTAAAGCATGTTAAGTAGACACTAGATGTTTTAAGAGAAAAACTTTATGTTAAACTCTCAAAATGTGAATTTGGAAAAACATCTTTGAATTATTTGCGTCATATAGTAGGAGGTGGTGAATTGAAGATAGATCCCTCTAAGGTCGCAGTCATTGTAAATTGGCCTAAACCCAAATCTGCTAAAGAAGTTAGAAGCTTCTTAGGAGCAGCACAATATTGGAGAAAGTTCATTTCTAACTTTTCCTTAATTGCAACTCCCTTACATGCTTTAACAGGATTGAACAAGGTGTTTTCAGTGGGGAGGCAAACAACAGAAAGCCTTCAAAACCTTAAAAGAAAATATTAGTTACAACACCAGTACTAGCACTGCTCGATCTTCAAAGACCATTTGAAGATCCAAACAAATGCCAGTAACTATGCCATGGGAGCAGTGTTGATACAGCACGGTAAACCCATATGTTATCATTCTGAGACATTTAATTCCGCAATAGTTAACTATCCCACATATGATAAAGAATTGTATGCTTAGTACAGAGGGTGGAAAAGTGGAAACATAACTTAATGGGCAAAGAGACAGTTATACATACTGATCATCAACCACTTCAATATCTACACTCCCAAACTAAGTTGCAGCAATCAAGACACTATAGATGCATGGGTTTTCTACAACAGTTTCATTTAGTCATAAGATATAAAAAGGGCATACACAAAAAAGTTGTAGATATGTTATCTAGACCAATTATAAATGCATCTACTATACTTAAGCATAACTCAATATTGCATGAGAGCTACATTGAACAATATGCTCAAGATATAGATTTTAAAGATGTATATGCAACTTGAAGTCAAGGAAAACGAATAGAAGAATTGGATTATCACATTAAGGACCAACTATTGTATCATTGTGGGAAGTTATGCATTCCACAAATTGAAAGAGTAAAGATAATTCGAGAAGCACACACTTCTCTAATATCAAGTCACTTTGGGGTAAGTAAAATAGTTTCATAGCTGCAAAGATTTTGTTATTGGCCAAACATGAATGAGACAGTTTCTAGATATGTAAGAGGGTATACCATGTGTGCTAAAAGCAAGCCCAAATCCTACCACAACTACCAGTTCCTTCTCATCCTTGGGAAAGTATTTCCATGGACTTTGTTGGAGGACTGCCCAAATCGAGGAAAGGTCATGACTATTTATATGTTGTTGTGGATAGGTTCAGCAAAATGTGTGTTTTGATACCTTGTATTAAACAGATTACAGCTAAACAAATTGCAAAGTTGTTCTTTCAGCATGTATGGGTTCATTTTGGATTACCCACTTCCATTATATCTGATCGAGACACCCTATTTGTTCAGAAGTTCTGGTCGAGTCTGTGTGAACTGATGGACAACAAATTGAAGAAAAGCACAGCTTTTCATCCACAAACAGATGGCCAGACATAAGTGGTCAACAGAACAGTGATCCAGTTGCTTAGAGGCTACTGCAGCAAGCATCCCAAACTTTGGGATGAACATTTTTGTTATGTGCAACATGCTTACAACTAAGAAAAACATTATTCTACACAAAGATCTCCTTTTAAGACCTGTTTTGGTTTCACACCAAGGTCTCCCTTGGATTTTTTCTTTGGTAAAGACATAGCAGTTGATGGACACAGTAATGTGGACAAGGCAACCAAGTTCATTGAACAAATCCAAGAGATTCACCAAGCAATACAGGAACAGCTAGAAAAGAGCCAAGCCAAATACAAGGCAAGGCATGACAAGCATTGGATGGTGCATAGTTTCCAAGTTGGTGATCAAGTTTGGCTATATATCAGCAAAGATAGAATGTAAGGTGAAGGTAAAAAGCTAAAGCCAATAAGGTATGGACCTTTCAAGACACTTGAGAAAATTGGTGAGAATCCTTTTCGCCTTGATTTACTAGCTTACATGCACATCTACTCAGTCGTTAATGCAGACAGCTTGAGACTATTTGAACCTTCATTAATTGAAGATCCCGAAGAGCAGAGTCAATTGTCTTCTATTGATGATCTGTTACCTGAATATCTCAATGAATTGCAAGAAGACACAGTTCTAGACAGGAAGGTGAGGACGATGCACAGGGAAGATGTTGAGTACCTTAGGATTGGACTCAAGGGTTCAAAGCCAAGAAATAAAAAATGGATAGAGATTGGACAAGTGAGACAGCTATACCCTCACTTAGTCAATGCTTGAAAAAAAAAAATTTGGTGGTCCAAAAGATTTTTGAGTGGGAAGGCCGTGATCCAAATTAGATCCTCAAACACTCTTAAAGTTCCCTGAACTTTGTAAAAATCATACCGAAGTTTCAAAGTATTATGGATGTCAAAATTTATCAGAAATTACCTCTGAACAATGGCAATTTGTGGCCAGCACAGAACAATGAGGACCCTCGGTCAAAGCACGCAGACTGTTAGCCCATGGTGACCATGCACTGGCACAAATTGACAAATGGGAGGTCAAATCCAAAAACAAAGGTAGTTTCTGATACGCAAGTAGTGATAAAGTGCTAATTGCATATCGCAGGGCATCCCCCTCAGTGAAGGAAAGCCTCGAGCACTCGGTCACGAGGAAAAGCATAAAATCGTATGGAAATCGCTGATTCCATCAGAAAGCGGGCCCCGTGCTAAAACCGGCAGGATATCGGAAGGGCTTCAAGCGGTAAGCGGGTTCGACCGAGTCTTGCCCGATGCCATACACTAGGTGACACGCGTCTAATGGATGAGAGAGAAACCACTCACATCATGTGAATAAAGGTCACGCTACTTACTCGCGTGATATGGATGGAGACCGTAAGATCTAGAGGCCCCAGATCAACGACAGAGAAGCAATCCGATGGGTGGCTGGATTCGACGGGGAAATAGGCTGAGTCACATAATATTTGAGGTCCAGCATGATCGATGAGTTGGCAAAGGAATCAGTTTCGCGAGCAATCTTGGAGCAATGGAAATAATGACCGTTCAAAGAGAACTAACACTCAGTTCGTGAGAAAACAAGTGGCCACCTCTCTATGAAGTGTTACACAATGATGATGACGCAGAGCAGGGGGGATCCAAGCAGACAGAGGCAAGAGATCCAGAGAGCCGGGAAGCGGAAACGAATAGTCAGGGAGCAGATTGGCTTTAAGCCACGAACAAACAAAGAGTAATGGGGGTAGAGAAAGAGAATCAAAAAGCCGAAAGGCAAGAAATAAGTGAATTGCAGAGAACAGAGAAGCCAAGCTAACCTGCAAAGCAAGTGCAACATCGAGTAGATAGAGACAGGGAGAGTCCGAGAGTTTGTGAACTCCAAAGAAGGCTTGACAGGTGCAAGCAAATCCTCTGTGTATACCTGTCAGGTATTGAGTTCCAAATTGGACTCATACCACTAAGACCAATTGAGGTCGAGATTCAGTAAGGGGAGTCTGTGTACTCTAGAGACTTGGGGTAATCCAAGTACAATCCTACTGATCATCATCTATTAAAGTGAGACTCAAATTGAGCTCCTTATTATAAAAACTCTGCTTTAAGACACAATAGAAAGGCCACCACTAAAGGTTGGACTAGGAGACGTAGCCCAAGAGGATTGGGTGAACTCCTTATTAAATTTGTTGTGTTTATGTGTTTGCTTACTGTGTTCTCTTATGGTTTCAGTGTCTGTGTATTTCACAATCTTATCGATTCGTTGCATAAAATAACATAGGCACACCCCATCACTTGAGTCTGTAATACCTTCATTATTACTCTGAGGTCATTTACGGGTGATTTCAGATCATCCTCTCACTTTTTTTGGCTTCACGATGGCTTCTCCTCTTTACTCTTTCTCTTTCTCTTCTAATGGATTCTGATATCTTTCCTCCTCGGTTCCACTGTTTCAATTATGTCTGTATTCAATCCTTGGATCCTCATGAGCAGTATTATGATCAATGGGCATCAATGGACAACCACACATGTCACAAGAATTTTCCATCACAAAAAATGCCATATTGACATCAATGACAACCTATATTAACAATCTTCCCCTTTGTCATTGATGGCAATATTCTTCTTCTCTCCACCTTTGACATCAATGGAAAAGGAGTGCACAATGACTCCCCCTGTCGAACTGGTCCCCCTGTCAAACTGCTTCTATTCTTTATGAATATAATATTTTTATGGGTATATTACTCCCCCTGTCATGGTGGTGTTTTTTCTTTTTTCTTTTTGTTACTCAAGATAGAAGGATTGTTGCCTCATCATCAGCTAGCACATTATCCCTTCTTTATGTCTCAAAAACTACTTTATCATGGCTTCAACAATGCTTAAAGATGCTCCATTTCAATGCTTCCAAACAAACTCCAAATATCCATATATCAAATGTTCAAGTCCAAGTTTTTATGCTTCTACAATGTATTCTGTTGTATCCACAGTCAGAATTAAGAGGCCTTCACAGTCCAAATCAAGAGAAAATGCCACTGAAATTGTCATTCTCGATATCTTTCTTCAAATCAAGATTCCTTTGTATCTTTGTGCTTCTCCTTAAGTTACTGAGCTATATTCGACTGCACAAAATTCTCCTTTTTATAGTCCTTTTGATGAGCCATCTTTTCCTTGTGTTCTTGTAAAAGTCTCTGCAAGTTATCTCCACTAGCATATTTTGATATCCAATCTGTGACTGTCTTTTAAATTCTTTCTACTGGTTGACAACTTTTTGCAATGCTTCAATTATGCTAGATTGTTCCTACTACTCTTGCTTCAAGCTCCAGTCACAGATGTGTCTATTTGTTTGAAGGTTGCCTCTATTACTATCCTTGATTTACATGTTGTCACATCATATCCCTGAATCAAGACATTTAACATCTGTAATAACAACAACATAGTTATTTTCCTTATTAGCATTAGATGGCCTTCTCTGCTGCTCCAATTTCTTCTTAGTGATCAAGTGGAAAACATCTTCAACAACAGTCTATTGGATAGTTAGGAGATCATGTTTTTCAATGGAGTGTTCCTGAGAAATGATCTTATCACAGAATGATTATCAAGATAGCTAATCAAGGATTTCATAAGGATCCATTCATGAATAACTTCTGTAAGAAAGCCTAATCAACATAATCTCCCCCTAACTACATGCTTTTGGAAAAAACCTATCATCAAACACTCGGAATACCAAAGATATATTCATCAAGTCAACAACATGTGTTGTTGGCTGGAGAGTTCAAGATATTTTTAGATTGTATTTTCTTTCTTCTCCATACTTTTGTAAATTTCTTATCTGGCATAGTTCTAGCTTGAGAAGGTTCCCAAATCAAGTTACAATTATGTGCCATATGACCAATGTTATGACACTTGAAGCATTATATGTTGTTCATGAATAAGAATTCATGACTTCTTGCAAAATTACTTCTCGAATATTGTCAGGGACCATAATATTTATCTTTGTGATATGCCCTACAATATTTTGCCATGTGTCCAAATTTTGTACAAGCATAACAATATCCAAGAAATAAAATTTGGTACCTGGGAGATGGAAATTTTCTTGATGTACTTCTGAATTATTTTTGCCTTGAGATCCTTTGATGATAATTATTGCTTCTCGCATCCTTGGCAACATCTGCAAGTCTTCTTGGAGCGAGATTTCTTCGATTGTTGCCTTGACTCTTATCCTTTCCTTTGCTAGAACTGGGAGCATAAACATTTCTTTCTGGCTTCCTCATATCCTTGTTGTTTGAAGCATTATCATTCTTTATTGAGGATTCACCTACATACCCAAGACTTGATTTATCAAATGGTGATCTTGGATGGCTGAGCATGTCATTCAAGGCTTGAGAGCTCTTCAAAAATTTATCCATCCCTTCAACCGTTTTCTTGAGGGAGACAATTTATTCTTCCAATCTTTCACAGTTTTTATTCTTCTTAGCAAGTTGTTTCTCGATCTCTTCCTTGGTACAAGTTGCTTCATTTGCTTCTATTTTAAGAGAGATGATATCTGATTTCATTATGAATATTTCTTCATTTTCCTTTGCTAGACTACTCTCCATTTATTCCTTGATCCTTATAGCTTTACATGTTTCAGCCTTGAGAAGGTTGATGTCAGATTTTAATTTGAATATTTCTCCATCCTTTGCTTTTAGCTGACATATCGTGGTGTTTCTCTCCTTTTTGGCTTCATTAACCTATCCTTCTATGATTTCCAATGCTTCCATTTTCTTCTCAGCTCCTTGTGCTTGTTTCCTTGCTTCTTATAGTTGTGATCTAAGGGAGGAGACCTCTTCCTTACATTGACCAATCTTTGCTTCAAGTTTATTCAAGCTCTGGTGCCTTTGTTCAAGGTGGCTTGACAAGTTATCTTCCCATTTATTTGCTTTATCCAATTGATTTGTCATGGATATGACTTCTTCATGATGCTTTATTTTGCTTTGATGAAATTCCTTCTTATGTTGGGAAAGCTCTTAATCTCTTTCTTGTACTTGAAGCTTAATAAGGTCAACTTCCTTCCTTGTTTGGCCTTGGTCACCAGCTAGTGCTTTCTTCTTAAGTTCCTCATTTTCCTTTTTCAAATTGACAATCTCTTCCATGGCAACCATAAGTTTAGTGAGGAGATCTTCTTCAAAGTATTTTTCATTCTCTTCATCTTCGAGGTCTTCTTTAGCCTTGATGTCATCAATATTATGTTCAACTTCCTTGATGGGCTTTGTATTTTCTTCTTGTTTTCCATCATTTTCTTGACTAGAGATCATTTTGAACGCTCCTTTTGAGTGAATATCATGAAGTTTATCCCATATGCCTTTTGCTGACGAGCATTTTCCTAAATTGTTCTTTATAGAATCTGGTAGCCCATTCAAGATTGCCTTCGTTGCTTTTTCATTGTACTCCTTGGATTCTCCATTCATCATGTTATCAGCAATTATTGATTCCCATACTTCAATGCCTTGAGACTTTAAGAAATTCCTCATTCTTTCCTCCCATATATCAAAGTTCCCATTGAACAATGGAGTCGTCACAAATTGATTGACTTTAATTTCGGTGGTTGAGGGAGACACATCTTTAGGAGGATTTGAGACTTTCTTCTTTGGCTTCACCATTTGTGTTCTAATGATTAACCTTCAAGCTATTAGGCTTTGAGTGAAGGTACTGGCTCTGATACCAATCAGTATTCCTTTTCAATTGTTATTTTTACTAGTTAAATCATTTATATTTAGAACACAAGATGAACAATAGGAATAAATGCTTTTATTAATATAATCTTTACAATAAATTAGGTACAATATATATAAGGCTCCAACCTGTTTCCAAGCACCAACTTGGTCTTTTGTGAGGCTCCAACCTCTAGGGCACCAACCCTTTCTTCTCAAGGCACCAACCTTGTGTTTAGGAGCACCAACTCCAAGGACACCAATCCTTCCAATTCTGAGGCACCAACCCCAAGCACTCCAACCCTATCTTGTCAAGTCACCAATCTTGGATTTAGGAGCACCAACTCCAAGGACACCAATCCTTCCAATTCTGAGGCACCAACCCTAAGGGCTCTGACCCTATCTTGCCAAGAAATGTTTTGATTGTATTAGACTGCTCTCAAAATCTTCTTCACTACATTCTGTCAATTTACAGCTTCACTGCTACATCAATGACAATCTGTCTTCATATGAAGGAGTCTTCACAATTCTTCATATTGCCCAAAAAGAGTCTACAAAGTTACCTCATGATGATTTCAAATAGCCATCATCATATACAAGAGTCTTCACATGACTTCAATGTGTCTACAATGAACTGCACTAAGCTCTGCATAGAAAACAACTCTCTGTTTCAAGCCTTTGTTCTCACATAAACAACCCTATTCATACTCAGATAATCTTCTTATATCTGCAGAGCATCCTTTTGAACTGTTATCTGAATCACTTTCAAACACAGGTCTGAACATTTCAATAAATAACCCAGTTAATAGACTTCTTCTTCCCCTAGACCTTTTGGCTTCCTTCTTCTTCCGTTAGACCTTTCGGCTTCCTTCTTCACTCGCTCGACCTTCGGCTTTCACTTTCTTCCGCTAGACCTTTGGCTTCCTTTTTTCACTTGCTTGACTGTTTGAATTCTCAATCTTCTGCATCCTCTGTCTCTTCAAATTCATGAGTTGTGAACTATTACTTCTTCTCTCTGTTAGATGCCTGAGATCAATGCTCAGAAGTGAAGCATTTTAACTCATTTTTATACGAGTTTCACCAATACTCAAAAGTCACATTCATTTGGAAGAAGTTTGACTTCTTGTATGAGGTCACACATTACAAAATATATCAGAGACTCATTTATTTCTGGAAATCATAAAGGAGAGGCTATACCCACATTATAATAGATGTATGGGGGTCCCCACATGCCACGTCATTACTTAAATCTTGCAATCATATCTTCATGAAATTCCCACAATCGCAACTTCGGAGGTATGCACATAACATTGTCGATCCCCTACTACCGACAAAGAGGATGCAATATTGTATCAAACTCATTTTCATAAATCATTGGCTCCACACCTCTATTGCAATTGGCAGTCGGTTTGGTCCACAACTCTATCGCACATAGTAGATGCAATATTATATCAAAATCATTTTGATAAATAGTTGGGTCCAAAAATCTATCGCAATTGACGATTTGAACATCCCTTTGAAACTAGCGATATGAAAGTTCCGATAGATGGATGTGATATTACATAAATATGTGTTATAATGGAGTGATCATCTCTACATATTATATCACAGTCGCAGTTTTAATGTGACAAGCCTTCATAACTTGCAATGCGAAGGTTCTGATACGGTGGATGTGATATTAATTAGGGTGTGCTGTAATGGGACCATTGGGTTTGCAAATCATATCGCAGTTGGGGATTTTAGTGTAACAACAAGGCTTGAAGACTCGTGATGCGATGGATGTGATATTTCAATAGAGGCGTATTGTAATAGAACCGTTGGGTCTTTTTCACTATTTTCTTCCTATCGGTTCTTCTTGGGCATATATTACATGCGATACTTCCAATATGGCTCCTCCAATGTTTTCTTATTTACTCCTCTGGTATCACTATTGCTCTTTGTGGCTTATCTTCCTGTGACCTCCAATAACTCTGTTTATGCTCCTCCGCTCTTTCGATAGTTGTTGCTCTTGTAACCTTCTTTGATGGCTTCTGATGAACTCCTCCTCTCACTTTTTTTGGCTTCACGATGGCTTCTCCTCTCTACTCTTTCTGTAGTATACCTAGGGGGGATAATATGGGGTACAAAGGGAGGTACCCAAGGGAATAATGTAATAATGGGATGGGCCATAGTAATAAATAAGGTGGTTAACCCGTATCATGT
>APFE030407431.1:0-11873 GCA_000404065.3 Pinus taeda | reverse complement strand
AGGAGTGTCAGGTGCTACAGATCGCAATATACATAAGGGTCTGGCATTAGTACTCGGCCCAATGTTTCAGGGCTCTAACTAAGGAGGGTCGACCGTACCCTTAGCCATACCACCCGACTACCTTATCGTATGGGCGAGTAATCTCTCTGAGTGGTGTTCTCGATGTACTGTAGCCGCAAGACGGTCGCTGGTTTATCTATGGTGAGGTTTTTAGGGAGCCTATGGGGCTTCCGATATACCCACAGGGTACGTGGAAGACAGTCCGTGCGCGGTACTGTCTAATGCGCTACTACTTGAAGGGGTACCCACAGGGGTTACAAGGGAGTCCAACAGACGTGACCACCTCTTATATTTCCTGCGTGCATGCCTCCCCAAATCCGCAGATTTATGCGCTCAATGATAGATCCCGTGGTTTAAAGATGCTGGAACACGTCTCGAGCCAAAAAAAAAAAATTGCTACTTAATGGAGCTCCCACCGGCCCTGGAAAGAGCTCTGATACCACTTGTTATGATTCTTAACCTGCAAAAGATACCCAAATACAGAATATGCGAAGAAAAGAGACCGAGAACACCGAATGGCAATGACTTTATTATTCAGAGAGTAATGTTCACTTGCCTCTTCGAGGGGGCAACCGCCAATAGAGTAGAGCTCGATTACAAAAATAAGACAGGATGCTCCTCGCAGGGAGTTACTATCCTTTATATATGACTCCTACAATTAATACCACGGGTCAATACCGCTTATTACTAATACCATCTATCTAATACTACGGCCCATTTGCAACTAACTGTGGTTCCTTTATTAATTGCGGATTAACCACTTACAATTATTAATATGGGCTTTATTGACTCTTAACTATGATGTGGTCCCATTACATGGATAAGGGGGTTAGGGTGGGACCCTAACACCCTCCATCCTCACTGCACCAACTCCAGAGCCTGCAAGGAAAGGCCAACTTTCTCTGTCGCTTTATACCCAATTATGCTGGGCTACTACAAGATTTACCCAGTTGCTAAAACAAGGAACACCCTTTGTATGGGATGAGGTGGCCCAAAAATCTTTTGATGATCTCAACGTCATCCTTGTAAATGCTCCTCTATTGCACCCACCAGATTATTATCGAGATTACTTCCTCTACCTAGCCGCAGCCCCTAGCACCATTGCTATGGTCTTGGTCCAATATGACGACAAAGGAAACGAACATGTGATCTACTACCTTATTCGTAATCTCCTCGACATTGAAATGTGTTATGCACGTGTTGAGAAGTTGGCTTTGGCTACCGTCCGAGCTGTTCAATGCTTTCGACACTACTTCCTTCTACACACGACTATAGTGATTTATGAATGCAACCCCATGACCTATATCCTAAATCGTCAGTTGCTGGGGGGAAAATATTCTAAATGGATCGTGATCCTGCAATAATTTGGTTTGGTATTTACTACTTCCAAATCTAAGAAGTCACTAGTTTTCACTGAATTGATTTGTTTCGTTCCCTCTAAGTCTCTTCCTCCTGGCGCAGATGAACAGCTTCCAGATGAGACTCTCTTCCTAATTAGCACCCTTGATCCATGGTACAATGATATCATTGTGTATCTCCAGACATCCACGTTCTGGTCCGTGTTGACTAAGGATGATCGCTGAAGGATTCGACATCACTCTCAACCCTACCATATTATTGGCGATAATTTATACTGTGTCAGTGTCGATTTAGTTCTTCACCAATGCCTTATGATCGAGGAAGCTGAAAGAGTTCTCAATGAATGTCACTCCAGGGCATGTGGTGGTCATATGGTTGGTTATGCTAACACTCAAAAAATCCTTCGTGCTGGTTATTTCTAGTCATCTATTTTCAAGGACTGCATTCTTGTTATTCACAAGTGCCATGAATGGCAAATTTACCAACACAATATGGATGCCCCACCCGCTCACGTACACCTCATCATTACCGTTGGTCCTTTTGCTAAATGGGGCATCGATTATATGACATGTAACCCTCGTTCGGCTAGGGGGCATGGCTATACTATTGTCATTGTGGATTATTTCACCAAATGGGCCAAAGCGATGCCTACATACTCTGCAGACGGTAAGACGATGGTTCAATTCCTTTTCAACCATGTTATCTCCTAGTTCAGCGTACCTCAAGCCATTGCCACAAACCATGGATCCCATTTTAGAGATTAAATGATGGCTTGATATCCGCATTGGGCTTGCGCCATGATGGCTTCACGCCATATTACCCTCAGGTCAATGGCCAAGTTGAAGCTGTGAACAAGGTTTTTTTCATAATGCTTCAGCATACTATTGGGATGCATAAGTCAAATTGTCATCTCATGCTCTTTTAAGATCTGTGGGCTTACTGAACCTCAACCAAAGACACAACTACTTTGACACCATTCTAGCTGGTCTATGATTTGGAAGCAACATTACCAGTTGAATGCGAGATTCCTTCACTCAAGTTAGATATTGAACTCCTCCCCAAAACATCACCTCAGGAGGAATGCCTCTTATATTTAGAATGACTGGACAAGACTCGCCATCTTGTTTCCTTGGTCATCGAAGCACAAAAGAAACAGGTCAAATTTTTTTTCAATCAGTCAGTCTCCCCTCATGGGTTCTCTAAGGGTGATTTGGTCTTATTATACGACCAAGCTAAGGGTAAGCTAGGGGCAAGTAAGTTCGAACCTGTGTGGCATGGGCCCTACATTGTGAAATGTGTTTTGCAGAAAGACGCCTATGAGCTTATTGATTATGAAGGAAATCCTTTGGATAATCCCTGAAACGGGCTTTACCTCAAGAATTACTATGCTTAGGTCATCTTCCATGGTTACTTATGTACATTAGTGTCATTCATTTTTGTATAGTGTGGTGTTGTGCGTTAGTTTTCAAACAAATTTCCTGTTTACTATGCTTTTCTTGCTTTGTAGATGTCTATGACTTCCCACATCGGTTTCACTGATGGTGCTTGCCATAGTACCCAGAACCTATCATCAGTGGCATGGGTTATTTATGACCCTAATAGTGAGTTGATTAACCTTCAAGGTATCTGTCTGGGTCGCACAACTAACAACATTGCTGAATACAGTGCAGTTATTAAACTGTTGTCAGAAGCCATTGCTCTTGACATTAGAGAGTTCGTTGTCAACCTGGATTCACAGCTTCTTGTTCTTCAACTCAATGGGAAATATTCCATTAGCAACCCTCAAATATTGAGAATTTATCTCTGTATTCATCTACTGGAAAGACATTTTGATTACATTACATATGAGCATATTCCTAGATGCATGAATACATTGACAGATGCATTAGCTAATTATGTGTTGGACAGACATTTACGAAACATGTGGAAAGATAAAACAAACCATTTGTACCATAGTAGACAAGAAAATACAACATATATATATGGTGATAATGTTTGATACTTCAGAACCCTAAAAAATAATATGTGTGTCCAAAATAAGATTGGCGACTCGCAGGCCTCATACATCTGTGGCATGCAAGCCTTAAAAGATGTAAGTGTTGGACCTAGGAAATAATCAGCATGGTGATCGTGGTAGCATGATACAGCTC
The DNA here is from genome assembly GCA_000404065.3 of Pinus taeda. NCBI lineage: Eukaryota > Viridiplantae > Streptophyta > Pinopsida > Pinales > Pinaceae > Pinus > Pinus taeda. Next base: position 8,304 of record APFE030407431.1, on the reverse strand, counting down.
GTGCAACACGAGTTAGTAATCGACGGATCCAATCCAAGACTCCCACTATGTGTCTCTAGTATTGACGAGGAATGTCCCCTACCTGAGCATACTCAGGGATACCACGAGTCAACCCCTCAAGGTTCATCGCGATCTCCTCCTCGTTGTCACTCGTCTCTTGATAAGGAGCGATAGAATCAATCGGGTGGGGGACTCACCTGGCTATGGAGGACATCCTAGTAGGATACTCTAGTCCAATGTTTTCATTAAAAAGAGAAATGTTATAAGCACATATATACCAAAAAACAGTTAAAAAATCTCAAAATTAAAATTTTGATTTTTACCTTCATCGCCAAAATCCTCTCCATCTGGTAAGGGAATGTCCGGATCTCCATGGAAGTTGGTGCCACTGTATGGCCAGTCCTCCATGCCAATCTTCTGTCATTGTATCCATGAAAAGAATGCAGGTCTATACGACATGTACTGACCCCAATGATCCTAGGAATCAAACGACTCGAGTGGGCCATCCGTGGATCACGTGGCATAGGAGGATCTACCTCAGTCAGCTAATACTAGAATAGTGGCACACGTTCCAAGAAAAATGTCATGAGCATAGACTTGAAGAAAAATTGCTTCAGATTCCCCGACTTAGGTTTGGACAACTAGCACTTTATGTTGATCTACATGGCCTCTACCAAGTTGAAGATCGTAGGAGTTGTATAGTCAATAGCATATAGTAACTTTAACTTGTTGGTGTCATGTTCCGCCTGGGATCTCGCCACTCTATTGATGGTCAACAGAAGCACTCTCAGTGTCAGATCCTGAACACTGGAAATCTCAATCTTCCCACACTTGGATTTCAGGGCCTCGGGGCAGTGTCCAGCAAGCAATGAAGATACGCTTGCCCCGATCGGTCATGACTTGTATAAGTTAATTGGTTCCCCTCTTCAGGACAGTCCAGTGTTGAAGTATATATCTGAAGTTTCGAACTCCAGCTCCTGGTCACCAATGACAAATATTTCCCATTTAATGTCGCAAAGACTAATCAGGTACTAAAGAAACTCGAGTTGGGCATGCATCCCTAGTGTGAAAAAGAATTTGAGGAGCTCGTAAGACCTCAAAGCTTCCAGGAAATAAGGATCATTAGTTGCCTAGGTTTCCACATCCTCATGTTCCTGTTTTTTCTAGTCCACCATTTTCAGCGATTCTTTCCTAAAAAAGCCATTAATTTGAGTCAACAATCATGTTTGGCCAATAAATTTTGAGTTTTAACGATGATTTTTTGAGGAAATAGGGTTTTTCTCTGTTCATAGCACCGACGTGCCTGTTTTAAAAACAGTTGTGCTGACGAAGCGACTGGCTTTGTTAATCATCCTCGGCTGGCTTGATTCTATGCCCGGAAGTCGTGCCAACCGAGGGAATTTTTTTTTTTGCAGAAGCCCCTAAAAAAACCGAAAAATGGTTAAAATCTAGAATAAAAGACACAAAAATGGAGCTTAGGGCATTGGCTCTTACCTGTAACTAGTGGCTCGGCAAATGACCTCCTACAATTTGCTCTAGAACAATTAGGGAAAAAGTGAGTAAAAATGCTTTCACAACAAGGTAAAATGGTAAATGGTAAAAAAATATTTACTTTTCTCCTTTTTATTAATTTTTTCATGAAAATATTAGGTTTTTGTAAATAGTTTAATCGATTTTGCTTCAAGAACTGGATAATACACTTTTCCTTTTTGCACAACCATAGGTGATGGATGTTCGACGATGATGACAAGTCACATTTCAGCTCTTTTCTCGACTTGTTAAGCTCATACGAAAATATTTCCGAGTATTATTCCCTTTTGACTCGTAAAAGAGAATAAAATTGGGGGTTTCTCTTTCAAGCTCTTTTCCGACCCTTTAAAAATGAAAATATGGTAGAGCCCTTGTTGTTTTGAACTCATTAATGGATGTGAAACATTATGTTCCCAATATAAGTTTACCCCTTTTAAGTCTGGGAGGCACTATTTACGAAAAAGGTACTCCTTGAATGAAACGGTCAAGCGATTCTCTCAAGTATAGTTTTCTACCTTTTCAGGCTCGAGAGACACAAATGTACGAAAAGGGATCATGTGGAGTTTTCTTTTACGTGTCTTTTTCAAACTCTCTAAACATGAAAAATATACCGAGTTACACCTTTGTCAGACTCATTAAAATATCAAACGACATTAGAGTCATCACCATGACGAACATGAGCTTGTCCTTTCTAGGGCTCGTTAAACTTACTAGGTCGGATTTGTCCAAATAATTAACTTACAGTGCAAGCATATGCTATCCCCTTCAAGCTTGTGATTAAAAATAATTGGGGTACCTACCAGAAATGGTGGGGGGAAATTTGGAAATCTATCAGCTGTGTTGGTAGTGCACTCTTGAACATGACACTTTCTGCTTCTTGTTGGGTTTGGATATCCTCCTTTGAATTGTTGACCTTCCTGGGTTGGGCAGTTCATTTTTGCCTTCCATTTGATCTCTTCCATGTCATCATTACCATTGATTCTATGGATCCAAAAGCTACCAAACTTCCAGTTGTGTTGTCGATATGTTCAAGAGTTTTCCTTCTGTAGTTACACTTACCTCTAATTCTTTGTATCACCAAAAATCATTTTGCATCCTTTCATCTCGTGTTGATGATGTGAGAAACATTATGGCCCTCCTTCGACATGGTAATTTCCCATTGAATTCAACGCATTATTTGAGAAGTTGATCGACAGACTCCCTTCTAGTACCTTAGAGCTTGCATGCCCTAATGACAAGTTCTTGACACTCAACGACAAGTTCACATCATTGGCTTTCGATCGAGTGATTTCATGGGTGTCCGACTTCAGTTCCTCTTTTCACATTTCATGGATTATGCTGATAGTACCTTGAGGAACATTGTCATTATTGGTGGTTTCTATTGCACTTGTTAACAATTTACATCATTGGCTAGTAATCAAGTGACTTTCTAGCATGTTTGATGTCAACACATCTATTCACATATTAGAATTTGTAATGTGATTGGGTTGTGTTGGAGCGCAAGACCCTAGGCTTAGATCACAAAAGTCTGAGTTGCGAAGTGATGTGACATGATTATGTTGATATAAATGTCTCTTTTAGATGGATGGTTGCGACCATACCATGAGTTATCATATGTGATCCTTCTCACTATTGAATGGATGCGACCATATACCTTGGTTTCATTATGATCCTCTTTGATGGATGGCTGCACCCATACCTGGATCCAGTTACATGATAATTCTCTATATGGTTGCATCCATACCCCAATTCATGTATCATTTGATAGAGTTCTTAGTTATGTATATGTATCTATACTTTCTTGCATGTTTTTCGATGATAAACTATGGTTCCTCACACTAATTCATAAAGTATTCTATCCCTCACTCTAGTTTGGCCTTCACACTTTAGGGGGCATCTGTTACAAGACGTTTTGTCACGGTCCTTGTATTCCCCATTCCTTGATCTTGGAGGACCTCTATGGTGAACCCTACATGCTTTCCCTTCATGAAGAAACCCCATTGTGTCCTGCTTCATGAGTAGATCAATTCCCCTTTGCACCATTTCCCCTGAAACTTCTATTTTACCCAGTTTACAAGATCAACGCTAATAAACCCTTTTTTCCACACATCGATGTGCAGATATTAGCACTATCCCTAGCACCGACTAGAGTGACTGCGCTGTGTCCGATTCGTGTCAGTCCTGTTATGGAAAGTTTTTTAAATTAAGAGTTGAAGCTTCCAACTCTAGAAGCTTCGTAATGGATGTCTAGTAAATGGTTTGGCCAGATGGGGTTGAGGACATCAGTTTGGGCTCCTTTCACCTATAATGATGGAACTATCTCAAGGGATAAGACCTTCTCCCATGAAAAGAGGATCCATCTCCCATCCATTCATCTTATTTAAACCTCCCTTCTTCCTAAGCACACGCTAGTTTTAATGTGGTTGTGCTAGTGCTATTTTAGTTTGGAATAAACAAGCAAGCTATTCATAGTTGTAGCTCTCTAGTTGTGTGAAGGAGAAGTGTGGTTTGGTTTGGAGTGAAGCCTAAAGGGAAGAGCCTTAAAACTATTGTTGATTGAGGTCATCATGGAATGTTAGCAGAAGTGTGTGGGAACCTGGTCTTGTTAGAGGAGAACATCAATGTCAAGCCAATGGTTGTAATCTCTTCTTGATTCAATATATATGCAACTATCGATTGATTTCCTACATGATTTGTCATCTTAAATATTCATGTCTTAATGTTTCTTGACTTGTTAAGTAGGTTGAATTACAAAATGTCTATTATCATGGTTGTTGTTCACTATTGTTTACTTGTTTTAGGTGTTTGAAGAAGGAAGCCAGAGATAGCTGGAGCGAGCAAGCAATGAAATCATCAAACTAGATAAGTGTACTAATAGGTAGACCCTATTAATTGGTTCTAACCTAAGGAAATCTTCCATAGAATGTATCAGTTTTGGCTAGACCCATTATCGGGGTAGAGGAATTTGTTTGTGTTTTCCCTTATAATTTTACTTCAACACACTATGGTGTTGGTCCCTTATTCACTAATATGGATGTTGTTATGAATATGGAGTCTAAACTATACTCTGTCCATCTTTGTAGCAATTTTTCCTTCTCGAACAACTGCTATGGAACATCTCGGTACTTGGTGTCACAATCTCGTATCAAGTCTACAACTCTATTTGTAATATTTAGGAGCTTTAATATCTCTTGAGGTTTATTCTATATATTAACAAGGGTGCCACTACCTCATGCAATAGAATCATCTTTTTATATAGCTATTTCATGATGTCCTCCATTGAACTAAATTCTTTAAGTATAGTGATTGTAACTCCACTATGTTAGTACCATTAGAAGACCACCATTGATTCTCTATAGTGAGATGATATATTTGTCTATTTTCCACAAATAAATCCTTTCTAAATCATGCATTCTCACTCATAAGATATTATGAGTTGTCTTGTGCTACTGTCACGAAATCCACATTCACTGCCATGAGTGCTCAGGGATTTTTCCTGGTATTAGTTGCTATTACCTTCTCTATGGAGATTGGATTGTCAAGATCATTTGGGAAATAATTTTTCATTTATTGCACAATCCTTTTATTCAATTGGTGTAAGGTAACATTGCATACATCCATGAACCTATGATCTGGTTTAGAGACAATTCCCAATTCAATGAATGGGAGATGAACACGGGTAAGAGGAAGTTATGATGGAGTGCCTTTTTCATATGTAATGGGTTGAACAACATCCTCATCTTCCAAATCTGCTTCCATATCTTGGATGATATATTCTACCTCCATTATATGTGTGACTTCTTCCTCCTATGACCACTTCTGATGTTCTTCTTTTAATATTCTCCTTTCTTCTTCTACTCCCTTTATTTCTTCCTTTTCTTCATGCTTCTACCTAAGGAGGTCATACTAATTCCTCTTTTCTTCTTATTCTTTCTATAAGTGCCCCTTCTCTATTTTGCACTCTTCTTATTTCTTCCTCTAATTCTTTTCCTCTAACCTTCTCTTATCCTCCTCCCTTTATTTATTCTTCTACTCTGGCTCAATGACACATTTGCACATCAAATCAAATTTAAAATTTCTATTGATTTTCACCACTGGATCATGCTTGATCCTCTTTCTGGGTGTTTTAGTGTTCACTTGACAAATTGTTACCTATTGTATCTCCTCCATCTTCACATCTAGAGCTTTTCGAACTTGGGACTGGCCTCATCTCCTATCATGTTCTTTCTCAGTGCATTTTACCAATTCATAACCTTTTCATCGTATGATGTAATCATTGGTACATATTCCTAGGCACACGATATCTTATCACAATGTTTCCTGCACATATTTATAGGATCATATCTTTGAAAACTCAATGTTCCAAAATGAAGGCACCTAAGTTTTTCAATTTCAAGTTCAACTGCCTTAAGGCTCTTTAGCTCATAAAGTCTAATATGTAATGGAAGAGTGGGAAAGGAGCCTTTTTCATTCTATGGAGTTGTGCAGGAAATCCATTGTTTAACTGAGAGGCTATCTCTTGCAATACCACCTTATCAGTCACATACCTTGGCATATGGTGAGGAGCTATCCGGCACCCAAAAAATATGATGTATGTGTCTACGGTGAGGAAAACCAATCTACAATACCATATAGTGCCCTTTTCACCTAACCGGTCATATAAGGAGGATCAATCTCATATATCATTTGTTCAAGTACTGCAAATAAATGCTCTACCATCTTATCGTGAAATCCTCAAAAATGGTCTCTATAATAGTCTTCAATGGAAATAGACAGCTAACTTGTCCTGTGGGTTTCAGTTCCATTTCATCCCTGTGAACACATAATGAGTGCATATACCATCTAGAAGATAATTATAAATATAGAAATTTGGTTCCTTCTTTGCTTGTAAGGTTACTTTGGTCTATCATACATGAAATTGTAGTTCATAAGAGATGATATTTGCCCAATTGAAAAACTCTACTTCTTGTGACAACCAGGTTGAGTGGGAAAATCCAATTATCATCGAAGACTTTTGAATTTTTCCATTCATGTAATCTGCAACACATTCCTATGAGATACTAATAGGCCTTTCTCAAATATCTTTTCTGGTATACTACACTTGGTATCTGGTGAAATCTAGCAAGCTCTTGGTAACGAGATTTGATCACTTCTTTAGTATTGATATTTACCCATGTTGCATAAAACTAAGTATTTTCATATTATTTAGGCTTACCATCTTATAATAAGAATGCATGTTGCACAATGGTAAGTGGAAATATCATTACTTCTTTCATTGCATAGGAACAAATTTATGTTATCCATGTGCAACAAGATCCATTCAATGGATTCTGCACAATGCATCATTGGAAATCGACATGCAACTCTGCGTATTATGGAACTTTTGATGTTCATGTAAAATTCCCTGTCTTCCAAGTCTTTAGGGAATTTCTTTTGCATGAAAGTATATTTAATTTCCTTCCATGAGACATTGAAATATTTATTTATGAAGCACTATGTATTTGAAAGAATATGAATTGTTGGCTTGAAAATATCCACTGCCTCCTCGATACTAGCTTTGAGGTTTCTTTTGAGATAACTCGACAAGTGGTAGGAGGCATCATATTGACAAATGACGAGAGTGTAATGTAACCTGTATCTGGAACACCTACAAGTGGAAATGCACTCATGTCTAATAGGAATTAGTTTCAATAAATTCTCTAACTAACACATGAAAACTATTCAAAGACAAAGACAAAGGAAAGATCAAGTCTAGTTGGGAGTTGTTGACAACAATGTATCCAAGCAACATATAGGTGGTGTCCCCGATATAAGGTCCCAATTACAACTTAAATTATTTGGTGTAGGAGTCCCATCTAGAATATGGCCTCATTTTCATTATCTTAAAGATATGCCTTGGATTTTGTTTTCAACAAGAGAGAGAAGCGCAAATGTCCTTTTGAATGAGCAAGCACATGAGCCTTGTGAGTGTCTAATTGTATATGTATCTAAGTCCTTTAAATTTGGATGATAAATAAAGTGATCCTCTAAGAGAGAAGTAATAGTACTACCTTAATGGAGACACATGCATAAAGAGAAATAATCGTCTAACATCAACCACAATACTTCACATAGATGTGACGATCATTATTATCATTACAACACATTTCCAGCAATAAGCACTGAAGTAACTAAAATAGTTCAACTAATTCAATACTGATGAAAGAAACCAAGAAACATAAAAATCCAAATAATAGTCTTGGAAACATTCACAATCCATGTGTGGAAACATGTTGGCCTAGAATGCTTCAATATTAAGTAGTTTGGAGATACATAAATACAATGGAAAACATTGGCTCCAATAGTCTTGTTAGGTTCCTATACCAATAGGTTTCATATTTCATGATTGATAGTGGAAGGGCTAAATATGTTCATCATTGCAGGCTGCAAAGGTTCCATATTTTGTGTACATGCTACAAAAAATTAAAAAATTAAAAGAGGGTCTGCCTTAAAAGAATAATCAAAAGGCAAGAAAATCAAGTGGTCAAGAGAAAAGTGAAAATGAACCCCAAACTAAAGACCAGGAAAGTGGCCAGTCAAAATTCCACTACTAGCTTTTGGGCAGTATCATGCTCTGCAAATACTGCTGCTAATCATACTTGATGGATGGCCCAATAATCTAAGATGGACCATGCCATGGTTAAATTGCTTGCTGCAGAATAGAGAATGTTCCCTGACCAAACAGCTCAAGCTTGGCAAATGACTAGCTAGGTAGAGAAATAAAGGTGCCCAACT
>APFE030407422.1:8051-22787 GCA_000404065.3 Pinus taeda | reverse complement strand
TTTCGGGTAGCAGCTAATTCCAGGTAAGGTTTGGAAATTTCCAATCACGACAGTGTTACAAGGATGGCTAGTAGAATCACTCTTCGCAAATGTTCCTCGAAGGGGTAAACAATCATATGGGGGTGATGATCGAAAAAAAACAGAGTGAAGGTGGTGGTGAGAACACGACCAAGGCTCAAAAGCTCGCGATAAGGCATTCACAATGGTTATTTACCCGTTCATTTTTTAATGAGCTTAAACGCAGGGAGAAACACTTGCTCATGACTTATGTTTATTTTTTAACAAGCTTGAACTATGCGCTAAACCTGCTCGTGGAGAGTTTATTTTTTAACGAGCTTGAACTCTGCGACAACATTGCTCGCCAGTCGTATGATATAAATGTCTCATTCGAGATGCTATTTTGAAGTGGCTTACATCTCTAAAGCTTTGCCACAAATCCTTTCTTTATGCAAGTTAGGAAATGACTATCCTTACGGGTTTAAAGGGTTAGAGGTCCTACAAATTTAAAAAATAAATAGCCGCTCTTCACTTGCATGTGGAAAGGTTTGCATGCCCCAAGTATAGCCAAAAATTTCCAAGTTACCAAGAAAGTTCTATAAGCGTAGCAAATAAAATTCTTTCTCAGCGATGTCTGCCGAAACAGACAAAGGGGAGTGAATCACTCGGCATAACCTTAAGGAAGGTATCTTATTCCAGTTTTTTCCCATTTTCCTGTGAGGACGGGTTCGCCAGACGAGTCATAGATCATTCGCAGAAATCAACCCTATACCCAAGGTTTTCCTGTTGAAGCGGACCAGGGTGCATGCCCCCTGGGTTTAAGTCACATCTTCCTGAATCACTCGCGCTCATCAGGTGGATGGACTGGAGATTGATGAGACATTTATTGCATGAAGAGACCATTCAGGGACGGCATTTGACTATTTGTGATGTGTGAACCAGGGAATGACATTTGGTTTATGAGCTTGACCATCCTGCCTTCGTGCAAAAAACACATTACTCTAAAGAGTGAGGAGACGACGGCTCCCATGCAATAAATATAGTCGCATCCAAGGAGTAGATTGTAATCTAAAGGTCCTTGAACTACCATAACATTCATGGCGAACCAAGCTCTTTCCAAGCAGTTAAGGAAAGGATACTCACAGAAGCCCCTTCATCAATGATGGTACCAACCATGACCATTCTGTAAGCTTGTACAGTAATTCTGAATGCTACACTGGATGGTAAACGGGGTTTGCCTAGTAGATTCCAATCGAAGGAAACCACTAGGTTGCTTGGTGGTGGGACTGAATAGATGGCCGGGTAGGACTCTGATGAACTTCTTGTGGTAAAGGAACAGGAGGACTGCCCCCAAGCTCATCGGAGTCGGTGTTGATGAAAAGAATTTGAACAGTGTCGTTCTCTTTCTCTTCACTGACGGTATCGTTCAAAGATGAACACTCTGAAGGCAATATCGGGTCAACTGGCATATCGACCCTTTGAATTTCGTTTCGTATGGATTCTGAAGGTTCATTTTCAACAATAGGTGCTTCGGCTGACCATAAGGATGGGCCAACCGGATTTTCAACTAGTGGAGGACTCGGCAAGAGTTTTTGATATCCAGGAGGAAGTCGTAACGGTGAAACCGAGCGATTATCTAAAACTCTTTTAGCCTCTTCAAGGAAGGGAAAACGGTTGATGGCGTGATCACCTTCACACAACTTACAAGGAAGTTTAAGATTCCTTCTTTTTCCATGTGCTTCACTTTCACTGGTTGACAGTGAGCATTCAACATGATCACCAAAGGTTGATGCTACTAGATGGTGCAAATGAGGAGACCAGTCCCTTAAGATCCGAGGGATACAGGGACAATCTTGGTGAAAGTGGTCTCCATTGCAAATGACGCAAGGAGATTTAGGTTTTGACTGTGTGGTGTGTGGATTTTTTCTAGACGATACTTGGTTGTTCCCTTTCGATTTTGATTCCTTTTTCTTCTTTTCCTTTTTCTCTTTCTGCTTCTTCTTCTTCTCAGTTAGTTGACTTTTAGCTTTATCAACTTTTTCAAGCGAAAAGGAAGGAGGAGAAGGAGAATCAGATGAAGTAGAAGGTTGGGAAGCAACTCTAGTGTCATCTAGTTGCTGGTTAGACTATTCAGGAATTGTGGGGCTATGAATGACGGAGGTAGAGAAGAGCCAGACCGAAAAACCAATTGTCAATCCTGGAAGTGACAAAGTGGCCATATGGGGTGGACCAACATCTCCCCAAGATAGGAAGGGACTAGGATTTCCTTTACGGGGAGATCCATGGTTGGTAGACTCCATTTTCTCAACCTAAAGATCAATGGGAGAATTTGTGACGTTATTCCGATTTAAAATAAATTTTTAGATGCTTGGACACAACTTGTTTTTTCAATTTTAAAGAGTCGAGAAAAAATAAAGGATGACTCTAGTCGCCTTCAATTTTTATTGAGCTTGAACTGACAAGCGCTCAGAGGACCTTTTCCTTTAAGGAGTATGAAAAGGAGCAAAATGGACTTCTCTGGAGATCTAGGCAGAGAGGATTACGAAACCAATCGTAAAACTGTAGAATACGTTTTACGGTACGGCAGTCAGTCTTCCCAAATGCTATGTTCGGTGCATTATGATCTATTGGGCGGCAGACATGGCTTCCTAAGGATAAAGGATCCGGCCTATAGTGGTCTCCCAATATATACGTGATGGTACGTGGGAGCACAAGTCCGTACTGGCACTTATCGTCTCAGAATGGAGGAATCACCCAACCAGCACTGAAAACAATAGTTATCAGGCTTTAGGATGCGGGAATACGTCTCTAGCCTAGACCTCTAGATGTTGCGTTAAGTTCCAAAGCGTTGTTAGATTCATTGAGATTTATTTTAAGTTGATCTTGCTTAGTAGTTTGCCTTTCAGGTTCACCATGTGATGTATGTATAATTCCTAAATGCAGTCTAAGATGATAAATAAACGTTTTATCTTCTTTCAGCAATGAAAATCCTAGCTACTAAGGGGAAGAAAGTCAAGCATATTTTCTTCACAGAGAACAGAGCACACACTAATATGCATAGTCCTAAATCAAGCCAGGCATTCAAGATGCAAATTCACATGCATGTATTGGCTTTTAGCTCTCTTAATGTGTAAATGACGCTAAGAAAGCTATGTGTAAAACTGAATTACTTTTAAAGCGACTGTACTCAACAAAATTCTTTTTCAAAACGAAGTGAAAGCAAGAGAGACACTTTGTGATTTTGAAATGGAAATCTATTTTCGACACTTTAAAACTAGTAAATCAAATCTTATGCAATAGTAATTGTATAATCAACTATCTAAAACAATGGGATTGTTTTCTAAAACTGAAAATGACAGCTACAACACTTTTAGATCTGGAGATGACAGTTCGTCTATGTTACTTTTTTCAAAAGAGAACTAAAAGGACGCACAATACATAAAAAACGTTTAGAGTTCTTTGCACTAAGGAGGTGGAATAATGCTAGAGAAGGGGGTATTCACAAAAGTAAATTGGTTACAGACAGAAAAAAATCTTGAATAAGACTGAAAGCAATGAGAAAAATCCACAGTCGAAGGGTAAAATCAGTTCTCCCTGACCATCGCACCTGTTACACAGTGAACTCGGTATGCAGCGCAGCTACTCCATTCAGGAAGTGCAATACATACAGGCTCCCTTGAAGGCAGGGTGCGATGGTTACAGTGCGAGACTTTCAACAAGACTTCACTCACAGTTTGCAGTTTAGTTCAGGTGTTTAAGCTGAATAAGTACAGATCAATTCATGTAAAAACACAGGGTGATTTAAGAGGTTACTAAAGCCACCACTCACGACAATTAGATTTCTTGCAGATCTATTGTTTAATTTATAAACAAAAACCTAGAGATTGATTGAAGCAGCATTGATCTACTTTGCATTTGTATGAAAAATGCAGTTCGAAGGCTAGCTGGCTTGACTTCAGGATCCATCTGTATTATTTATAAAAGAAACAAGGATAGATAGGCTAACAAGTAATCTAGTCGCTCCCCAGTGGAGTCGACATTTTCTTATACAAGAATAGTGGCCACACGGCTGCTATTCCCACTAAGATGGGTGGCTATCTTGGAAACAAATAATCAAAGTCTACTATTGATTCCTTTTATGAAAATAGATGAGAGGAGAACCAAGAGGGCCAACCTAAGTCTTGTGCTCGATTCCCTCTCCTTCTTGATAGAGTTTTTGCCGCTTGCGCTTTGTCCACTTAGCTTCAAAAGGACCTGTAGAATCACATAAACATACTACTATGCCAGAAACAAGGATCTAAATTCGTAAATAATGCAGGATCAGATGTACATTAACCATATACAAGCATATATAAACAAGTACACTAGAATATGGAAGGAAACAATAATAACTTTATTCAGATAAAAAGTAGCAAGAGGATTACAATTATGAGCAGCTCCGACCTAGCATCATCCTCTAGCTAAGAAGCCCTTCTTTCACCTCAAGCAAAGAAAAATCACCCAACAATGTGAATGTACACCAAAATACCAATAGCACTTCTCTATAAGTTACAAAATTCCAGCCTTTGGATCTCTGTGAAGAGGGATCCATATATAGATGATTATAGAGAGGTGAGTCATCTTTTGGGATCTTGATTAGTGTCTTCTCTCTGATAGTTCCTGATTCCACTTGGAGAATGAAGATCTCTTACACATCCCTGGTCAAAAATGGAGTGGCAAGTGTCAGAGGGGAAGCTTCTGGAAGATTCCATGATCTTCCACCTCGCATTTTGGTCCCTTCCATTTGTCCATTCCCGACCATCGCACCCTACAGAGGAGAAAAACAGTATGCATCGTACCTTGTAAATTGGGAAGGTGATATGCATCGCACCCTCTGGATGGAGCTTTCAGTATGGTCCAATTTTGACCATTTATGAGCAGTTTTTAGTGGAGAACTTCTGGGAGATGATGTAATGAGTTGACCTTGTTCCTTTAGGTAGTGAAGAAACCCTTTTAGGGACTTAAGAGCCCTCAATTTATGGACATTTGTGATTGGGGTTGAAGTGCCCAAAAATGTCTATAACAATGGGAAATATAAATGGTTGCATAAAAGGAAATTATAATCTACTTTCAAGAAATGTGGAAGTTGCATAAACATAAATTATAATCTACTTTAGATAAATAAAATGCTTGGAATGGAAACCCTAACTTACTGCAAAAAATGAATAGCGGGGAAATAAACCTAGTCTAGTTGCGTAAAGTAAAGTAAATAACATGAAACCATTGCTAAACTACTGTATTGAAAGGATATTATATGTTAATGATAAAATTCAATAACTTATTCAAGAAGTAACAATGTGAACTGTATCTATGCTATTAAATTCATGAACTCAATAACTAACCCTAATTGTAGAGATAAATTGTAGTGATGAAAAGGAAAGTTCTAAGTGGTCTTTGGTATTCCTCAAGCTATATTACAAGGCATATGATACACGATAAATTGCTAAGACGAAAAAATTAAGCTTAAAGATAAATTATGGCCATGTTTAGAATGGTTCTACATGATGATACAACATGCTACAATATTGCAAGAAGACGATATATGATTCGCCTACATTACTGCAGGATTGAATCTAAGAGAATTACAAGGGCTTAGAAGGTTATATGAAGGTAAGGAAGGATGGTGGAAGTTGGAAGAAGGATATCAGAGTCTTTACCAAGCTTAGTACCCTAAAGGAGCCAATGTTGTACACATAGGAAATGCAAAAAGTGATCTCTAAGAAATCTTTCCTAAACATTCTATATGGAGAATGCTTCAAGAAGTTGATGAGGATGGAAAGAGAGTATTGATAATAGGGTTATATGGGAAAATGAAAGTGTTGTGCCTTGCAAAAAGATAATATGACGTGCACACAAAATATACTATTCAACTTGCAAAACATCTAAACCATGATAACAATAGTAATTTCAAAAAATCAAACTAGGAACAAAAGGATGAGTTGAATTTATTTCAAGATATAACTGGGTCTATCCATGTATCTAGTTTATATGTTTTGGAAAACTGGGGGTGCATTTTGGCGAAGAAAAGATGCTCCATCAAGCCATTCGAAGTGCTCGATCAAGCAATTTTTATGCACTTTAGTGAGCTATTTAGGGGCTTAAAAATAGCTCAATTGAGCATTTAAACAAACCTTCGTTCAAACTCCTTTCAAACCCTAGTTAGGGTGTCAATTGAGCTAGATGGTTCAATGAAACTTGAAGGATCGATCAAGTGATATTTATATATCAATCCCTATTTCCTCTCTAAAAACTCGGGTCACAGTCCGCATAAGCCATTTCATCTAGACCGTGTGGAAGGAGTTCATAGGGGGATTTATAAACTTGACCGATATGGACGAACTAAACCCAACTTCCGATCAACCCTGCCAATGACCCAAAGGCTCAATCGAATATAGGTTTATTTTCTTCTTTTGCTAAAGCAAGAGTGAGACCTTCTATTTCATTAACCATAGATAGAATACAACATTCCTTGGTGAGTTGTAGACCAAGGAGAAAACCATACATTAACTATTAACGGGCGAGATGTACAAGCCCTGATCCCTGCAACAAAACCTCAAAGCTCTCAAAAGAAGTACACTGCGGAAATCGAAAAACCAAAATATATAGTCAGACTCAAAGCAGAACAAATGTGCCATTCTATAAAGAATTCATGTCCACATAACTCACCACTTGTGTATTTGTGGAACTTAAAGGATAGGTGCTTCCCACCAAGAACATTTTGCTGCCTGCCAAGAGTACTAAACACTCACTTCTCCCACCATTTTCCTGACCTGTTGCTTTAATCTCATCCGTTGAACCTTCTCACTCGATCCTACAACTATGGCCAATATCACTGTGCTTAGAAGCACGTCATTTACCTATGTGGACCCACCAACATGCTTGATCAATCCCATCTATAGATCTGCCTCACGAGATCTAATGACTGAGGATCATATCGCACCAGTCTATATCACTAAAAAATAGCGTGCGATGAGGGAGGTATTCCATTCAACCCCACTACCACATGCGACTCACTGAATGCTCCCAAAATGGAAAAACCACTTCCCACTTGTAAGGCTTGCGATCACCAAAAAATTTCCCTCGCCATGGTATTATGACCAAAGAAGAAAAACCCATGTTATCAAGGCCTCTAAGGGTTCCCGATTTCCGACCTCTCGCCACATCTATTCTACCTAAACCACTGTGAGATGAAGCTTCTGCCATCTTGCCTGTTATCCAAAGAACTCGAACTCTTGGGCTACTACCACTAGGAGCCTCAATGAAAGTGTTGACCTGGGTTGCGAAGGCTATCCATTGCTTTCAACCCACTAGAGATCTGATTGTGAACAAACTGCTCATCATAAAGCTACTAAATCATTTGAACTCCCCTCCATAGCTCTATTCTGAAACACCATCCTATCTTCATCTGCTTGGTCGTGACACTTTGCCTTTCATCTGTTCTGAGGTAGCTCTTTCCATTTCATCGCAACCCTATTTTCGGTGCAGCTCACTCCTTGATTGGCTGGAAGATCCGCTAATTTATTGGTCGTTCTTCGCACATTTTTAAAACTGATTGTTCAAAGGCACTGTAGGTGACTGTGAATCTGTTGAAAGACCTATATCAACCTCCAGTTTCTTGAGGCTTTTCTAGCTCCGTACCCCAGCTGATTCTCTTGACCGAGTTAGTGATTAACTCACAATCAACTTCAACAATCACATTATGGCGATTGTCCCGAATTAGGAAATCTTAACATTGCTCCATAGCCATTAATTTTTACATATTATTGGTGGCTGTTGCTAAATTGTAATAGAAGATGAAAAGAATACTTCCTTTTTCATCCCTTAAAACCCCTCCATGACTAGTCGTGCCCGGGTTGCCTTTCGAGGCACCATCGATGTTGAATTTCAAAAAACCCTTACGGGGAGGATGCCAAAAATCTGGCTTAGAATCCAATTTTAAAACCTTCCTATCCAGGCCCTGAGGAGTAAGTCCTTGTAACCTTAGCTGATTGAGAATCCTCAATTCTGTTACAGAAGGTGGATTCTTAGGGATATTTCGGGCAATAGTGTCCACCATTTCCTTAAGTTGTTTTAAGATCTGTTCAAAAAGGTAAAGGGACAGTTTCTTTTCATTCTTGAAGATTATATTGTTCCTTTCTTTCCAAACATTCAAAATAATGAAGCTTGGCATAAGATCCCAAGCTAAGCCAAGAACTTCATAATCTAAAAAGTTTCTTTTCTACTTGTTTGGGGTGTTGATAATACTTCCTTTGTCCCTATCAGACTATTGGAAAATGGTGGCAAAATAATCCCACACCCTGGAGGTAAAAATGCAATTGTTGAGAAGGTACTACATTGTTTCCTCTTGTGCTTCACAAAGCTGGCATCTAGAAGGCCCCAGGACACCCCTGTTACGCAGTAATTTGTCACCGTTGGTCACCATCCTTGTTACCCCTACTTTCGCACACTGGAGGACACATTTATGGACCTGTGACCAGTGACACAACTTAAAAACACTTGCATTTGATTCTCCTAAGTATGAACTTCAAAATCCCTGAAGACACCTTTTGAAGATTAGCCCTAAAAAATGCCCTTTTTCCATTAGTGCGGGTCCACAATGTCTAACCCGCACCAATGGCTCAGTTCCTCCAAAGAGGGCGCACCCATGGACGCTCTGTCACAGAACAAAGCCCGCGCCACCCAAAATTGGTCATGATTTTTGGCCAGCGCGCACTAAAGTGTTTTTTCCTCCATTGCTCATGCAGTTCTCTGGGGAAAAATCCCATGGAAGTGGCCGAGTGTCGTCTTTTTCATCCATGACAACCCAGTCCAAAGGCTATTCTGGGACAATGCCAAATCTTTAGTAGGTGTCCAGATACAATGAATACTTCCTCCTCCTACATCTATAAATGACTGTCACCCTGCATTGAACCAACAAGTTTTTGCAAGTTTTTTGGTGAGAGCTAAGATTATGCTGGATTGATAGCAAGAATTGAGAGCCATAGAGGAGTTATGCTGCCGAAATATTGAGAGAGGAAGTCACTTTGCAAGGCATGTTTAGCTGCTGACCCAGTTGGAGGAGATTTCAACGTCAGGCCTCTTTGGTTGTAATCCTTCTCTTCTTTTATTTAATAATGAACGACTATCATTATGGTTCCACTCACGTGTCTTCTGATGATATTTGAGTTATATCTTGCTTGACCGATATATAATTGCATGTACTGGATTTACGCTTGTGTTGGATTGTTCTTTGTTTGTGCAGGTGTCCATACGTGGAGCGTAAGGATAGTGACCAGCCAAAGCTAAAGGACGGGAGCGGCGTTTCTTCAACAACAAATAGCGTTGGGTTCCAGGTAGATCGTTCTAATCGATCTTTAAATTATGCAATTAGGAACCTGTGTGTAGCGTGTGTGATTGTTGCTAGACCCGTGTCGGGCTAGTGGGATCGCCTCTGTCCGCAGAGGGGATTTACCAGCTCAACAATTTGGCGACTCCGCTGGGGATTTGCTTGTTGATTGTTTTTGTATTGTTAGATTTGTAAATTGTTGACGGAGTTTGAAGAGCGACCAGGTAGCCTTCGAAACACTTCTGCTATGCAGAAGTGAAGTAGATCAACGCCACTTCAGTCGATCTCCGGTTCAGTTTACAAATTGGACAATCTCAATCTTGCCTTGCATGTCATTTTTCCCTCGTTTATTTGTCTGAATAATTTCTTCGTTAGAGTTCTTGCTATTTTTTTTACTTGCTAGCTCTGTCTAGATACTAGAATCCAAGCCTAGGACCATCCGTTCTATCTTTTTGCCTGGCAAACTCCGCCAGTGCGTTTTTTCTTTGAACAGTCGCGCTGGTTAGCGCGTGTTGCTCTCAGACAACTCGCGCCAATCTCTGTTTAGCGCGAGTTGCAGACTTACTGTCACGCCGCACTGGTTAAGTTTTTGGTTAAGCTTGTTTGCCAGTCTCTTAAGCTTGGGTCTGTGTCTTTCTGCTCTTTTTACACCTCCTAGAAGTCTGTTGGATTGTTCTTTGGCTGGCGGCTTTTTCCATCCCTCAGTTGTTTGCCTTTGTCCATCGATTTTACATCTTGGCCTTTGTGGCTTTGTTATCAAGCCTTCTGTTGGATTTATGATTTACAGATCCAGTCATTTTATTGATTGATTTCCATACTCTTCTGGTGGTTTTATGAGTTTTACATTTCATGCTGCAAGTGTCTCGCTTTTAGCTTGCTTGTTTTTACCTGACTTCATTGGGACTTAGCTTACATAGTTCTTTGAAGATCTTGGTTTTTCTTTGCTTTGTTGGGTTATTGTTCATGTTTCAGATCTGGTGATAGATTCTTTGGAATGAATTATCTGGTTGTGAATATCTCTTGAAATCCATTAAGTGCATTATACTATTTTTTAAAAGAAAAGAAAAAAGATTTTTGTTTTTCACTAATTAGCATGTTATATTAATTTTTGCTTTCAAAAAAAGAAAAAAGAAAAGATTTTTCCTTTCTTTTTATTAGCTGCATTAGGATTTGTGGGATCGTTTTGTTTGTGTGAACCTCTTAACTCTTCTGTAGCTAGAATTCATCCAAACGAAACGAATACAATTCTCGCATGTAGTTGCATTTAGGACATTTCAAGAGATCGCATACGGTAAGACCGGAAACTGAGACTTAATCAAAGATAAACCATAAAATTAATTCAATGAACCTAACAACGCATTGAAACTTAACGCTCACATTCTAGAGGTCTAGGTTAGAGACGTGTTCCGGCGTCATTAAGCCTAGTAGTTTATCGTTGAGTGGTTGGGTGATTCCTCCACGGTGAAACGATAGGTGCCAGTACGGACTGTGCTCCCACGTACCGTCGAGTATAAATTGGGAGACCCCTATAGGCTTGCAATCTTTGATCCATAGGAAACCGAGTCTGCCGCCCTACAAACCGTAATGCACTGAACACAGCATTCGGGAAGATTGACTGCAGTACGGGAAGTCCTTGG
The DNA here is from genome assembly GCA_000404065.3 of Pinus taeda. Taxonomy (NCBI): domain Eukaryota; kingdom Viridiplantae; phylum Streptophyta; class Pinopsida; order Pinales; family Pinaceae; genus Pinus; species Pinus taeda. The sequence continues at coordinate 11,789 of APFE030407422.1, read as the reverse complement.
TGATCTTCTGATCGCTAAGGTGTATAAGCAGTTTTACGAATTGTTTGGAAAACCCTTTTACCTAGATTTCCAGAGTAGTCAGCTTTTGATCCTTTTCAGACTGTCTAACAAAAAAGGTGTAAGTGAGCAGCTTGTCACTTCGTGCTCATTAAACAATCGAAGGAAACTAGAGTCATCTTTTTGTCCTTTTCTCGACTCTTTAAAAGATGAAAAGGTCAAGTCAAGTGTCTTAAAAATTTATCTGGCCACGATCACATTACCCAGTTAGATCTTGTGTGTGCTAGCTTGAGTAGGATTTCGTCTTAATATGGCAACCTTTCCAGGATTCATCAACCTAAGTTCCCCACCTGATGGGAATGCTGGTCGTTTCCCTTCTCTTGGAAATGCTGGTGCTCTTTATATGGCAACATTAACCCTTCCAGGGTTAACTGTCGGGTTACCAGTTTGGCTATTTTCAAACTCTGTGGTCCCTACTGTGTCGGATGATACTACATCAGTCCCTCCACCTGCTTAACATCCTGTTGAACCGAAGGTAGACCCCACCCCTTCGACACCTACTTCAACATCTCCTTCTTCTTCTTCGCCTGGCGAAAGTCTCGTTTCGAGTACCTAGGTGGCTAACAAGAAGAAGAAGAAGACAAAGAAGAAGAATTCAAACAAGGGAACAGTTACAAACACAATAACGACTACAAGCACAACTGTTGTTCCACCACGGACAACGGAAGATGAACTCCTTCCCACTCCTCCGCCCAAGGTTAAGTTTCCTTGCAGATTATGCAAGGAAAACCATCTTCTTTGTGATTGTCCTGGCATTCCCAGGGTCTTAAGAATATGGTCTCGTGATCCAGCCCGTCCCTCATCGTCCACTGACGCTCAGGGCAATGCTACCTCCGTAGTTGGGAATACTAAGGGAAAAGGGAAGATTAGATTCCCTTGCAAACTTTGTGAAGGAAATCATTTCCTTCACCTTTGCCCACTCATGGACAAAGCCTCCTCTGTGTTGGAATGTCTTGCAGATCCCTCACCCCAACTCCCCGCTGGATATCAGCGTCTTTCTGCAACTGCAGATTGTCCTTCTACTGACAACAAGGATGGTTTGCATACCTCTCTTGTTCAGTCTCCTCTTCTTGCCCCTGGCTCCACCCAGCCTGTTCCCGACCTACCATTGGTCGACGATCGTGTTAGTTCGAGTTTACCACCAGTTGACCAACCTGTTCTAGACGACAGTCATAAACAGGTTCTTCATGTCTCATCAGATTCCCCTGAGTCTGACGACGATCCTCTTATCCTTATTGACTCAGAGGGTCCTTCTTCGACTCCGTTTGAGGATGGGGGCAATCATATGATTCCCCCACCAAGCAATTCAGCTATCTCCTTTGATTGGAGTCACCTGACCACTTACCGCATTCCATCCCATGCACCTTTTCAGATTATTGTGCATGCCTATGACACGGCCCTACCTGGCACCGTTTTGGATGAAGGCGCGTCGGTCAGTCTCATGCCGTATACTACTTGGCAAGCTCTCGGTTCCCCGCCGCTTAGGCCGGTCATGCATACCCTGTTGGCTTTTGACGGAAGAGCATGTCCATCTCTCGGAGTCCTCCCACAGCTCCCTATTACTCTGGGAGGAAAAACCGTCTATATCGATGTAATGGTTATCCAAAGTGCTCTCGGTAACAATTTTCTCCTTGGTCGTGACTATATTTATGCCATGGGGGCTATCGTTTCTTCGCTTTTCCGTGTGATCTGCTTTCCACACAATGGAAGGATTGTCACTATTGACCAATTATCGTTATTTAGCCCCCCTGTGCCGTTGTCACCTCCTCCCGGTTCTCATCCACCAGTTGTATCTGCCTCCCCGCAGGTCAATTATGTGAGTACCTCTCCCCCGCCCCTATCCAGCACTACCGACATCGTCAATAGTGTTTTGGGGGCATTGGAACCCAATTTCCATGGCTTTGAACTCCCATCGGGAGCGCCACTCCTGGAAGTCCCGACTTCCTCTTCACTATGATGAAGACCTCGCGGAGCATAGTTTTCCCTCTGTCAAGCTCGTTAAACAATGAAACAAGTGTCGAGGATAGTTTTGATCTTGTGGCAACCTCGTTAAAAAATGAAACATGATTGGTCAGAGCATAGTTCATTTTCCTATGTCAAGCTCCTTAAAAAATGAACGGTCCAGTCGAAGAAGAAGCAAAGCCCTGTTTGTGCATCAGACTTTGATTCACTCCAACGGGTTTGCATTCTGTCGAGCATAGTTCCTGATCTTGTGTCAAGCTCGTTAAACAATGAAACAAGTGTCAAGCATAGTTCCTGATCTTGTGTCAAGCTCGTTAAACAATGAAACAAGTGTCGAGCATAGTTCTTGATCTTGTGTGAAGCTCGTTAAACAATGAAACAAGTGTCGAGGATAGTTTTAATCTTGTGGCAACCTCGTTAAAAAATGAAACATGATTGGTCGGAGCATAGTTCATCATCCTATGTCAAGCTCCTTAAAAAATGAATGGTCCAGTCGAAGAAGAAGCAAAGCCCTGTTTGTGCATCAGACTTTGATTCACTCCAATGGGTTTGCTTTCTGTCGAGCATAGTTCCTGATCTTGTGTCAAGCTCGTTAAACAATGAAACAAGTGTCGAGCATAGTTCTTGATCTTGTGTCAAGCTCGTTAAACAATGAAACAAGTGTCGAGGATAGTTTTGCTAATGTATCAACCTCGTTAAAATAATGAAACTGTTTCTCTACGAGGATAGTTCATAACCATTATGTCAACCTCGTTAAAACAATGAAACGTGTGTTCGTGTTTTTCAGACACATAACCATTTAGTCAACCTTCAACCCATTTTCAATGGACCGAAGCTTGGGGGGCATATACCTCGGATTGATACACGACGTTTGGGGGCATGCCCGTTCTATTTCCCATCAAGCATAGTTTGCATGTATGCCACGTGCTTTTAAGCTTGTATAAAAATAAAATTTTGTATAAAGTATATGCGTGTAAATACATTCCAATGGGTCGTTTGTTATGCAGTAGATACATTAGATTACATGTGTGTCGAACAGTCGCATAGCATATAAAACACATCATCACATGTACAAGATCCATCTAGGAATAAACATAAGCATATAAAAATACAAAAACACATGGGTCACATGTTATGCAACTGATACATTTGCATAGCATAATTATAACATCATCACATGTACAAGATCCATCCAAAAAATCCATATGTATATATATATACGTGAGTCAAAGTGTTCGCGCCCCGCGCGTTACAAAAAATAATACATGTCAAAAGTCTATACAGTCGCTGACAGTGTACTCCTCAAAAATGTACAAAAATGAAACCTAGATGTCTAAGCACGGTTATGCTCGTGATAGCATGTCACTGCTCATACCAAACGTCTCAACAGACGATGAACATGAGTAGACACCCCCACCGTATGCCTCTGGTAAGCTCTAGGCACATCTGCCAATCTGCCGTAGTCTGGGATACCTCGAGTTAGTGCCTCAAGGTTCTGCACAAGATCATCCTCACCCTCTATCTGAGGGTCTACTGCGGGTTGCGCTCTACGCACATTATGGGGCACGTCAGCTGGTCGCTCTGCGCCAACATCTGTATACATATATAGACATTGTTAGAAAATAGACATGTATTAACAAAAAAAATTAAGCACACGAAAACACAATGAGAAACCATAATCATATGTGTGAGTCTAAACGAGCGTCTTTTTAACTTTTT
>APFE030407419.1:0-29997 GCA_000404065.3 Pinus taeda | reverse complement strand
TTTGTCACTAAAGTGTATCTTGTTATTTTTCATGGTCCCCTTAGAAGGCGAGACCTCTTGTCTTTGAGAATCTATCCTAAAAATATAAACCCATGACATCCTGTTGGAAGGTTGCTCCTTCCATTTTGCCTGATTTTCTGCTCCCTCAAAATGGGAAGCTCTTTCAATCATCTGGCATGGTCCTAGATTTCCTAGCAATATATATAATCCTCCCTTTTAAAAATCAATCACTCCCATTGAGTCTATGCTCAAGCTCTTAGGACATATAAGAACCTGACCATTTGGAGTCTGGAGCAAAAATTTGCTCATAGTCCACTCCTTTTTGGGAGAACCCTCTTGCCACAAAATTTGCTTTGTACTTCTTGATGCCACCAGTTACTTCATGAATCATTGCATTGGTAGTCTCTACATTTATTTCTTTCTACAAAACTCCACTCCAGAGCCATGGAAGAAAAAATTATAACAAAACAAAATATGAAGACAAGAGGCTGACCAATAATAATAATAATAATAATAATAATCTCTGTAGGTTTTAATCCCCTACATAAATTACCTGCACACGAATTCTAATAACAAAAAATAAATAATGGCGAGCACATAAAACATAAAACATAAAACATAAAGCAAATATACAAAAAGATTTTCCCCTGGATCCCAAAACTGAGACTAACAGATTGATTTTTCATTATGTTCCTTTCAATGTTGCAATACATATATATACATGCCAAATCATTCATAAATCCCAATCCATTAACCCTGTATTAGAACATAATCGTAGTTCCCTTGACCGGATCTACAAAATACCATGGCAGAAAACCATCATGCCCAAAACCATGTGCAAAACCTATGCACAAAACCATAGGTAGGTCTGCCCACCTAATATAGGGTCCAATTTGTTTTTCTCGGGGTGTTGCCCCAAATCCCATGCAGGGGGACTACCGCCCCCCTAAAACCCATGAAAGGGAGGGCTACACACGATGCAATGAACATAAGCATTTGTCGCACCCCCTGTGACCCCCCATGCACCTGCGAATAAGCATGAAAATAATATAAGACACACCCAACAATATCTTTATTAAAGGAGAAAATTTTTGAGAAATCGTCAACTCCCTCTCTTACAAATCTCTAAGAGAAACTCATAACCGATCATGTTCCTAGAGGAAAAACTATCCACCAACATTACTGGTAGTAGATCCTAAAGGAAGAATTCCCTTAACTTCTTTTGAGGTGGATGCTCATCATCATCATAGATAATATTGGTTGTTGATGCATGTTTCTTTTCCTTCCTTCTCTTCTTAGGACACAAAGGGGTGTAGTGTCCAAAATGATGACAAATGAAGCACTTGACCTTTGGCATATCCTTCTTCTTCTTATCATGAATATGAGCGGGTCTTTTACCTATAAGGCTTCTTATTAAACTTTACAAAGTTCCTTTTTCCTTTTCCTTTCCTTGTATGAGTTGCAAGGGCATGCATTTCTTCTTCCCACTGATTCTACAAGCTATTCCTGGACAAAAATATGGTCTCCTTTTGGACTTGTCAAACGTAGGTGGATTTCTTCGTTCACAGATTCCCTGAGTAAATGGCTCCCATGAGGAAGGAAATCCATTCAGAGTCACTATAACTAGTTTTGTATCATCAATTCTATCTCCAATGGCTACAAGCTTATTTATGATCCGGGAGACTCTCATAAGATATGAGACAACATAATCTAATCTAGTCATCATGACATTATGGAGATAATTCTTCAAGTTTAATTCCTATTAATGTTGTTTCTCTCATACAAACCTACCATAGCATCATATACTTCTTGGGCAGTCTTCAATGCAACAATATGAGGAATAGAGTGGTCCTTTATAGAATCTACCAAGATTCATTTAGACTTTACTTCATTCTTCTTATACTTGGATTTATCCTAACCTCCATTTGGTTCTAGAATTATTTTCTCCACACGATTATGAAGCTCATTGTCATTCAAGATAAGGAGTATCCTGGTCTTCCAAGATCTGAAGTTGATGCCACTATCTAACATGTCTTCAATTTGAGAATTGGTGTAATTTTGACAAGATATCAAATAACCAATCAAGGGACTAAACACTTGTCTTTTAGGCTAACTTCAACTTCTTCCATTTCAACAAATCTCTAATACCATGTTGAATTTTCTACAAGATGCACAATAGAAAACAATTTTCTGATTTGATAATTACTACCTAATGAACTTCAAACAAGTTATATCATGCCACTGATATCATTAAGCAATCATGCATACAAAAATATTAACAATGAATGCAGTAGAAACAATAAAGATCATATAAAGACAACCCTGCACAATAGAGACAATAATTTTACCTTGGGAAACCCAACCTTGGAAGAAAACCCAACAACTTTTATTTTAGGAGAAATTATTCTCGAGCAAGGTTTACAAATATAAACTGTCTATAAATATGTGCCAATTTCAAAGTAAAAATACCAGTCAAACTTGGTCAAAATCAACAACAAGCTAACATTGGTCAATAATAGTGAAACTAGTCAACTTTGGTCAAATTCTTCCATGTGGATCTTGTGGCCAATCGACAATTGACTGTGGTCAATCTGGTAGGTACCCATATGTAGGCTCCATAAAACTAAATCAATACAATGGATTCACATTTTCCCTCAAATGAAGTGTAACTACATGATCTCAATAGTTACATGGAAGCATACTTGCCATATTTCTCATGTTTTTGAGATGGAGAAATTTAGTGGGGGATGTTTCTTTGCATCTCTCTTTTGAGAAAACTCCTAGAAATGCAAGGGGATACAATTCCCATGAAATGAGGGTGTTTCCTTTTGTGGGAGACTCTTGGGAACCCTATTCCCATCCCCTTCACCCAAAAAAGGTGGGGGACCCTTGAGCATCCTTCCAAAAAGGTGGAACCTTGAGCATTCCCACCATGACTTTTGCCTAATTACCTAGAACAAGTTAATTAAAAAGTTAAAAAAATAAAATCTTTAAACCAATGCGAATATATATTTTTTGCTTTATTTGTTCATGTTTATAAATGATCATTATTTATCATATATTTAATTTTTATTTTTTTCAAATTTTGGATGACATCCCATATATTAAAGAGTTGCATGTTTCCCATGACATTTCCTAAGATTTTGGAGGTGTCTCCACATGTCCCTTGATGTGTTTCTTGTCTCTCTTCTCCAACAGGGAAACTTGGTGGAATATTAGTCATTCATGTTAGGATTGACCATTTGAAAGAAAACATTCAGAAGGTGTTTATTAAATTTGACTTTGTTATGCAGGGAAACCCACTATGCAGGTATGGAGTGGAAAATACCACGAATTATTTTTTCCCTTATTTGTTTTTCGTATGGTTTGTGGTAAAATGTTTATGTCCCAAATACTTTAATGTATTAACAAATTTAAATAGAGGTGTAGGGCCTTTATTTGGATTTTGATAGAGTGCCTATGTTGTTTTTTTGAGTTGCATCCAAATTGCCTACTTTATCATGATATTGGTCTAGATGATTACTCCACTTTTGTAATACGTTACAATTTTGGAGAATTGAATGTGAGATACAATGTGAATAATTAGGTGGAGATATTTTTGGAAGTATCACATTCAGTTTTTATTATTTCAAATGTGAATAATTGGGTGGATATTTTTTTGAAAGCAATAACTTTCATATATATATAATTTCAATGTTGTGGAGTAACAAATACTGATGTTCATGGTTCATGATTCATGAGGAATAAATGTCGCACTTTATGATAATGTTAAATTTTGTTCATATCCCTCTTGAGTTAATCTTCTATCTAGTTGTGAAAATGTTTTATAATTTCAAGCAAGGGTTTATGCTTCTTACTCATTATTGTGTTGCTTAAAAAGTGGTTGGATCTCCATTGCACCGATAATGTAAGTGAGCGACGCACATGCCACTGGAAGTATAACTGTATTCTGGGAGGTGAATATCTTCAAGTAGATTGGGAGGTTTTGAAGTCCACTTAGTCAGTTTTTTCATGCTTTCTGAGACATTTATGATAGAGTAAAGATGAGATAGGCTCCATTTCGTCCTTAAATGTGGACGTGAGGAATTTTCCTTTCGATGCTAGGATGAAAATGAATCTATGGGATATGTAAGTAGTGTAGAAATATTTTCCATTGGAAAGATTGTGTTTCTTGTAAAATTATTCTAGTATTTATATTGGATAGAAGAAGACCAATCCAAACACAATAGGATTCATATCACCAGGATTGTGCTAGGATGGGTCAATCATGGATGCCCATTGGGAAGTTTAATTCCCCAAAGTGGCTTCCATCCTCAATCCCTACCCATGAGGTTTGAAACTGTGACCTGGAAGGCACTAAACACCATGAAAACCAATTGATAATAGGGAATGCATGTTGGGCCTCACTGAAATTGTTTGTATAAGACGAGAAACCAAATTTTTGTTGCCGTATGTGGAAATAGGATGCTAACACTACATATGGGGAAACTCTTAAAAAGAAATTTAGATTTACAAAACACATATAGACAATATTGTGCTTCAACAATATAGGAAACAAGATTATTGAGCATTATCTATCTACTCTTAAATTTGCACAGGGATATAACAAGAAAGCCATGCCCACAATTTTGCAAAAGACTCTAGAAAAATGACAGGAAAATAGTACAATTGACTAAATCTTTATGGTAAGAAACACAATCAATTCATAAAACATATAGCCAAAACATAGCTTTCACAAACAAAGTTTACATTAGGATACAAGAAAAACACTTGCACATGTAGAGCAAAGATACATAGTTTAGTTTGGGATACAAGACCAATATTTGTGCATTTAGACAATATGTTAGAAAGAAATAAAATATAAATTAAATTGGTTGGTTGACAAATCTCAAAAACTAAAAATTATTCAATAATGTTCTGAATGGTAATTACTTTGGCATTTAAAGCCTTAAATCTACTCTTATAAAGTGTTTGGTAACGTTATTCACACTGGTTTGTTCAACTATGACGATCAACCTCACATATTCACAAGGTAATAATGATAGGAGAGGTTTGTTAGTTGAAAATGAATACCTAAGAAATCCTGATATAAAACAATGGTGAGAAATTGAAGCAAGGAATGCAGTAAAAACAAATTCCTCTCGCAAAAAATGTGTGGCCAACCATTCATAAACTAAACCAAACTTGGCTAATCATCTATAAACTCAAACCAATCCAGTCATTATTTAGTGCTTTTTATAGATTAAAATAATTACCAATCGGAGTCAGTCACTAGGCATACATACCTCAAGTCAACGAGGTGGCCAAAAAATAGAAACATTCTAGCAATAGAAACCTCATAGTCACCTAAAAAGAGATGAAAGAAAGCATCAACCAATTTGTAAAAAGCCTGACCTTGTAATGATCTTCAAATTATCTATTACCCTTCATATGACATGAGGTTTTAATCAATGTTGAAGATCATTGCTTCAATTGGTTGCACATGGAGTTTTCCTTTGTAGTAGATGTTGATGTTTTTTTATTTCATAGAGGATCATCTTTTTAGGACATCATGATACATATGGAAACCTTCATGCTTATGGATCATTGTCATAATTTTCAATGAATCCATGTGTTTAATTTTCTACAAGATGCACAATAGAAACCAATTTTCTGATATGATAATTACTACCTAATGATCTTCAAACACTTTATCTCATGCCAATGATATCATTGAAAAATCATAGACATAAAATCTCAACAATAAATGCAACGGAAACAGTAAATATCATATAAATACAACCATCCACAATAGAGACGATAATTTTATCCTGTGAAACCCAACAAGTTTTCTTTTATGAGAAATTACTCTTCAACAAGGTTTACAAATCCAAATTGTTTAGAAATATGTGCTAATGTTCAAGTAAAAATACCAGTCAAACTTGGTCAAAATCGACAATAAGATAACACTAGTAAAAAATAGTCAAACTTGTCAACTCTGGTCATTCAGCCATGCGACTCTTATCATCAATTTGCAGTTGATGTGGTCAAAGTGGTTAAACTTTAGATTATGGCTCCTGTGGTTGACCACATTCAAATTCGGCTCCCTTGTAGCTTGGTTAAAATTTGTCAAAATTCAAACTAATTACTTGGTCAAACTCTATTCAATTCAACCTCTTTCTATCACACGAGTAGATGCTTTAGAAGAGAGAATATGATGAATGAATGATGATGAAAATGAAGTATCACATCATGTATATATAATAGTCAAATGGAAGTGAATTAGCCCAAGGGACACACCATTTCATGTGGTTGGGCCAACTTGTCCTCCTAGGATGACTTGATGCCCCAAAAATAAATTTAGTTTGATTTTTCTTCGAGACCGACGTAGGCATGTGGGAATACCTCTCAATGCTACAAAATCAACACTCCCTCTTAGCGAGGGAGGTATTCTCCTTGGTTGCAAAAAATTTCTTCTTAGCTTAAATTTCTCCTCCATAAGAAAAGTTCATGAGCTTGTTATGTTGATGCATGTCTATAGATCACTCCATCCTAGAGTAGGCATTGTGACTCCTCACATGCACATCTATAGATCACTCTATCCTAGAGTAGACAATGTGATTCATGGGATATTTTTCCTTGACCAAATCAACATGGCCTAGACAAAGTACTTTATGGCTCCTCAAGTAAATGTTTCAATCTCCTATGGTCATATCAACATGTTCCAACCAAAGTCCTTCATCGATTCTCAAGCAAGGATCTGTCCCTGGACCATTCAACCTTGGCCAAATTAGAATGGCCCAAGAAAATTCCTTTATGGGTTCTTAGTTGAATTTCATCTATCTCCTTTGGTCAAATCAACATGACCTAGCCAAGTCCTTTTGGATTCCTTGGAGAAGATTTGTCTAATATTGCAATTTACCTAGGCCATTCACCCTTGGTCAAATGACCCAACCAAGTCCTTCTAAATTCTCAAGTGAATGTATCCATCTCCCTTAGTCAAATCAACATGACCCATCCAATTCCTTCTATCTTCTCAGGAGATGGTTTGCCCAATCCTACAAAGACATAACCACTCCCTCTCAACAAGGGAGACATTCTTCATCATGCCAAGCTTGTCTCTTAAGTATACAAACTTCGTTTGGTGAGAATGTTGTAATATACTCATTTGTGGATATGTATTGGAGCTTCACTACTTCCCTCTATACCATGTCTCGAATGAAGTGACCTGATCAAATAGTATTGCAAGAAGCCTTCCAATCCACACTGCTTCACGACTTGTGACACTAATTTCGATAGAATTTGTCTCTGTTGTACTAAGTGTGAAAAAGTCTTCTTCCTACTAAACCAGAATATCATAGATGATCCTAAGATCGAGCAAAACCCCGAGATTCTCTTTCTCTCCTTTGAACTCACGACCCAATATGAATCTTTATATTCCCACAACCTCACTGCACCACCTAAGACATATCTCAAACCATATCCAACTATACCACGTTGGTACATTAACACATGTTTTGTTTCATGTCTTGGCTTAACCATAAACTGGCTTGCTTCCTTCACTGGATCCATCGCCACAACTTCTTTCAGGTCCCCTTGACTGGGTGCTCCCTTTGACACTGAAGAATATCCTCCTGTGGTAATCCTAGTTCCCCCTCTACCATTGTTGCTCCCTTTGTCACTAAAGTGTATCCTGTCATCTGGAATGGTCCCCTCGGAAGGCATACTTCTCCTAGAGACCTCTTATTGTTGAGCATCTATCTTGACAATATCAACCCATGACATCTTTTTGGAAGACTACTCCTTTTTTTCTTCCTGATTGTCTGCTCCCTCTTAACTGGAAGCTCTTTTGGTCATCTAGCATGGTCCTAGATGTCATAAAAATCTATATAATCCTCCCTTTCAAACATTAATCACTTCTACAGAGTCGATGCTATATCTCTTAGGAAATACAAGAACCTAACCATCTAGCGACTGGAGAAAAGATTTCCTCATAGTCCACTCCCTCTTTGTGGGAGATCCCTCTTTCCACAAAACTTTCTTTGTACTTCTTGATGCTACCATTTACTTCATGAATCATTACATTTGAAGTCTCTACAATGATTTCTTTCTACAAAACTCCAATCAAGAGCCATGGAAGAAAGAATTATAACCAAGCAAAATACTAAGATAAGAGGTTGACCAATAATAATAATAATAATAATAATTAAGGGAAAAATATGAGGTACTTATCTCTTGATTAAAGAAGAAACTTTTTGAGAAATTGTCAACTCCCTCACTGGAAAATATATAAGAGAAACTCAGAACCTATCATGTTCCTAGAGCCAAAATTGTCCACAAACATTACTAGTAGTAGATCCTAAAGGAATAATTCCTTTGACTTCTTCTGAGGTGGATGCTCGTCATCATCATCAATAATATTGGTTGTTGATGCATGTTTCTTTTCCTTCCTTTGGTCTTAGGACACTAGGGGCGTAGTGTCCAAAATTATGAAAAATGAAGCACTTGACCTTTGAAATATCCTTCTTCTTCTTATCATGAATAGGAGTGGGTCTTCTACGTATAGGGCTAATTATCAAACTTTCCAACGTTCCTTATTCCTTTTCCTTTCCTTGTATGAGTTGCAAGGGCTTGTGTTTCTTCTTCCCTCATATTCTACAAGCTATTCCTGGACAAAAATTTAGTCTCCTTTTGCACTTGTCAAATGTAGGCATATTTCCTCATGCATAAATTCCCTGAATAAATGGCTCCCATGAGGAAGGAAATTGATTGAGAGTCACTATAACTAGCTCTGTATCATCAATGTTATCTCCAATGGCTACAAGCCTATCTCTAATCTATAAGACTCTCACAAGACAACATAATATGATTTAGTCATCATGACTTTATGGATATGATTTCTCAATGTTAAATTCCTATTAGTGTTGTTTCTATCATACAAACCTACCATAACATCATATACTTCATTGGCAATATTCAATGCAACAACATGAGGAATATAGTGGTCCTTGATAGAATATACCAAGATTCTCTTAGCCTTTGCTTCATTATTCTTATACTTGGATTTCTCTTCAACTCCCTCTGGCTCTATAATGACTTTCTCCACATGATCATGAAGCTCATTCTCTTCCAATATAAGGAGTATCTTGGTCTTCCAAGATTTGAAGTTGATGGAACAATCTAACTTGTCTTCAACTTGAGACTTGGTGCCATTTTGAAAATATATCCAATAACCAATCAAGATACTAAACATGTGCCTCTTATGCTAACTTCAATTTCCTCCCTTTCAACAAAGCTCTGATACCATGTTGAATTTTCTACAAGATGCATAGTAGAAGCCAATTTTATGATTTGATACTTACTACCTAATGATCTTCAAACAATTTATCTCATGCCACTGATATCATTAAGAAATTATGCATAGAAAATATTAACAGTGATTGCAGTAGAAATAATAAATATGATTTAAAGACAACTATGCACAATAGAGAATATTTTTACCCTAGGATTTAACCCAACCTTGGGAGAAACCCAACAAATTTTCTTTTAGGAGAAATTATTCTTCAAAAAGGTTTACAAATATAAATTATTTATAAATTGTGCCAATGTCAAAGTAAAAATACTAGTCAAACTTGGTCAAAATCAACAACAAGATAACATTGGTAAAAAATAGTCAAACTAGTCAACTTTGGTAAAATTCTAGCCTGCGGCTCGTGTCTAATCTGCTGTTCGATTTGGTCAAACTGGTAGTTACCCATATGTAGGCTCCATAAAACTAAATCAATACAATGGATTGAAATTTTCCCTCAAGTGAAGTGTAATTGCATGATCTCAATAGTTACATGGAATTGTACTTGCCATATTTCTCATGTTTTTGAGATCGAGAAATTCAACCGGCTATGTTTCTTTTCATCTCTCTTTTGAGAAAAATCCTAGAAATGTGGCTGTTTCCTTTTGTAGGAAACTTTTGGGCATCCCACGCCCACCCCCTTCACCCAAAAAAAATTGGGGCACCCCTTAGCAGCCTTCCAAAAAGGAGGAACCATGAGCATTCCGATCATGATTTTTGCCAAATTACCTGGAACAAGTTAATTAAAAAGGTAAAAAAATAAAATATTTAAACCAATGAAAATATATATTTTATGCTTTCTTTGTTCATGTTTATAAATTATAATTATTCATCATATATTTAAATTTTAATTTCTTGGAATTTTGGATGACATCCCTTATATTTAAGAGTTGCATGTTTCCCATAATGTTTCCTAAGATTTTGGAGGTGTCTCCACATGTCCCTTGAATGTGTTTCTTGTCTCTCTTCCCCCATAGGGAAACTTGGTGGAATATTAGTTGTTCATGTTATGGTTTGGCCATTAAAAATTAAACATTTAGAAGATGTTTACTAAATTTAACTTTGTTATGTAGGGGAACCCACTCTGCTGATGTGGAGTGGAAAATACCACATTTTAATTTTTCCCTTATTCGTTTTTGATATGGGTTGTGGTAAATTTTTTATGTCCCAAATACTTTAACGTATTAACACGTTTAAATATAGGTTCATGACCCTTATTTGTATTTTTATAGAGTGCCTATGTTGTTTATTTGAGTTTCATCCAAATCACCTACTTTAGAATGGCATTGGTCTAGATGATTACTCCACTCTTGTAATACATTACAACTTTGGAGAAGTGACTGTGAGATACAATTGGAATAATTAGGTGGAGATATTTTTGGAAGTATCACATTCATTTTTTATTATTTCAAATGTGAATAATTGGGCAGAGATTTTTTTTGAAAGAAATAACATCCATATATTTTTATTTCAATGTTGCGAAGCAACAACTACTGATGTTCATGGTTGATGATTCATGATCAAGAATAAATGTCACAATTTATGATAACGTTAATTTTTTTTTCGTATCCCTCTTGAATTAATCTTCTATCTAGTTGCAAAAATGTTTTGTAATTGCAAATAAGGGTTTATGCTTCTTACTAATTGTTGTGTTGCTTAAAAGTTGGTTGGATCTCCATTGCACTCACGATGTAAGTGAGCGATTCACATGCCACTAGAAGTATCATTGTATTCTGGGAGGTGAATATCTTCAAGGAGATTGGTAGGTTTTGAAGTCCACTTAGTCATTTTGTTCATGCTTTTGATACATTGATGATAGATTAAAGTTGATATAGGCTCCATTTTGTCCTTAAATGTGGACATGAGGAATTTTCCTTCTGGTGCTAGGATGAAAATGAATTTGTGGGATATGCAAGTAGTGAAAAAATATTTTTGCACTAGAAATATTGTGTTTCTTGTAAAATTACTCTAGTATTTATATTGGATGGAAGCAGACCAATCCACCCAAAATGGGATGCATGTCACCAAGGTTGTTCTAGGATGGGTCAATCATGGATGCCCCTCGGGAAGTTTAATTCCCCAAAGTGGCTTCCATCCTCAACCTGTACTCATGAGATTTGAACCTGTGACCTAGAAGGGAATAAACCCCATGAAAACCAATTGATAATAGGGCATGAATGTTGGGCCTCAATGAAATTGTTTGTGTAAGATGAGAAACACAATTTTTGCTGTAGTATGTGGAAATAGGATGCTAACACCACATATGGGGCAACTCTTAAATTGGAATTTAGATTTACAAAACACATATAGACAATATTGTGCTTCAATAAGACAACAAGAATATTGAGCATTATCTATATACTCTTAAATTTGCACAGGGATTTAACATGGATCCATGCCCATAATTTTGCAAAAGGCTCCAGGCAAATGACAGGAAAATAGTACAATTGGCTAAATCTTCTTGGTAAGACACAATTAATTTAAGAAAAGATATAGCCAACACATATCTTTAACAAACAAAGTTTACATTGGGATACAAGAAAAACACTTGCACATGTAGAGCAGAGACATATAGTTTAATTTGGGATACAAGACCAATATTTGAAAATGCAGAGCGTATTTTAGAAAAAAATAAAATATAAATGAAATTAGTTGGTTTAGAAATCTCAAAAAAGCAAAATTATTCAATAATGTTCTTAACGGTAATGGTTTTAGCATTTAAACCCTTAAAGCTACTCTTGTAAAGTGTTTGGTAACGTTATTCACGTTGGTTTATTCTACTATGACGATCGACCTCACATATCCACAGGGTAATAATGATAGGAGTGGTTTATTCTTGAAAATGAATACCTAAGAAATCATGATAAAAACTGGTGGTGGGAAATTGAAGTAAGCATATGCAGTAAAAACAAATTCCTCCTACAAAAACATGTCACCAACCATTCATAAACTAAACCAAACCTGGAAAATCATTTATAAACTAAAACCAAGCCCAATAATTATTCAATGATTTTTACAGATTATAATAATTACCAATCAGAGTGAGTCACTAGGCACAAATTCCCTTTTCAAGTCAATGAGGTGGAAAAATAATAGAAACATTCGAGCAATAGAAACCTTATAATCACCTCAAAAGAGATGAAATCAACCATCAATCAATTTGTAAAAAGCCGAACCTTATAATGATCTTCAAATTATTTGTTACCCTTCATATGACCTGAGGTTTTAATAATATGAACAAGATCAAGGTGTGATAAAATACTACACTAGTTATTGCAAGTAGAAAGAGAGACAAGCAGATAAATTAACTGGTGCCAAGGGTAGGCCAAATAAATTTTAAAAACCAACACACAGTCCTAAAATTCTTCTTTTGTTGATTCGCTACAAAATCATTTTGTAGCGTCTGTTTTCCAATTCATTGTTCCATTGCTACAAAATGATTTTTTGTAGCACTTGTTAAAATTATGTATTGTAGTTTTGGGGAAGATGAAACCTGACTCTTTTTCTCTACTGACACCCCACATCCCAAACTTGCTTCTTAACATTGTAAATGACTTAATTTACCTCTCTTCACTGGGTTTGAAATATTGGTTCGAATTTGATAATCATAAACTAATCACAAAGGCGTTTGGACCGTATTAAAGAAAACATAGTGCTCCGATTTTATTCTTAGCGTTCCAATTGTTTGGGAAAACAAAGCCACACATTCACCACCCCAAAAAAATGAGTGTTCCTCCACAATTATATGAAACCAACACAACAAGAATACCAAATGACAAAGGACTGTTGGCTGGATAAATCGTTCTTGAGGACAAGACCAATCTCCCTAGTATCGAATGATATCTAGCAACAAAGAGCACAAGCAAATCTACTTTTCTCTAAACATGCTTCAATTCATTAATGAATACTAAGAGGTGTAACAGACCCTACCTCGGTCCAATGCTTGTTTGAGGCAGTTTTACTCCATCAGCTTCAAGCAATTCCCTTTTAATAACCTACATACACAAACAAGCACACATCAAAGCATACCTGCATATAATACAACATGTTCATTATGAAGATCAAGGAGCTCATAAAATAAAACATTAGAGATAGTTCATTGATAAAAACAAACTTGATTGTATTAACTTTATGAATAAAAGAACCTTACAACCTTTGCCTTGATGTTGCACAAGTTCTTTCTAGGGTCCAGCAGGAGTCTCCTCTACTTTGACAAGCCTCACTCACTTCCCAAATGACATGAAAGGTATGTGATCTCTCCTCTCACAAGCTCAAAAAGGAAGCCTAGTTTTCAACAGCATTTACCCTCAAGAATCTTCAGCTTTCAAACCCCCCTACAACCAGCCCAATGCATGAATTTATAGTGCAAATGGAGGAAGTTACAGGTCCACCATTGAAGGGATAAGTTCCTCCTTCAATGGGATAAGCACATCATATCATGGAGTTAGCTCCCTTAGTTATGGAATGGATGAACCAAGGTGGAGCGGACTTGCCAGCGTAATATTCCTTCTAGAAGTGTCTAGAAGTGACACAAGATGAGTTTTTAAGAATGAAGTCACGCCTTTTTAACTTTTACAGGGGGTTGCACCCATTACTCAAAAGACAGAGTGGTCAGGTTTGCAGGAAACATGACCATTGGGTGCGGCACCGCAGGCAATACTAGGAGAAAGTGCGAAACCAAGATTTGAGATATTTTTAAGGTCTTTCTCCCATTTTCAAGGCTTGAAATGAAGAGTTGAGGCTTAAGACTTGCAAAGGAGGTATGTATGAGTGTTTATGGACTCACACAAACTGTAGAAAGTCATGGTGACAATTTTTTGTGTAACAATTCCCCATAGTGGAAAATGGTATTCAATGTTAGTAGTAGAATAATATCAATTCTTCCTTAATAAAAGAAAAAATACAACACAACTTCCTTAATATTTACAAGACTCATAGAAACATTAATCAATATTGTACTAACTAGATGGTTAAGTATGGATGGTTCCTCTAGCTCTTTGGTAGGCAGAAGGATAGTGAGAGATTATGTTGTGGACAACAAAGGAACTCACTTTGTCTCTAATACATTTTTAGCTAGTTCTATGATCAAGTGTAATGCCAATAACACTTGCCAATTGTTGAGTTTTAGAGGTTGTCTTGTAGGCATGAGATCCTTATCTTTAATAGTGAGTTCTATGAACTTGATTTTTTCTATCAGTTGGACTGTGATTTTTGGGATGGAAGTAAGATACAACAACTGGTATGGCCATAGAATCTATGCTACCCTCTAAATGTAGAGTTGTTGTGAAAATGAAAAACATTGGTATTGCTTTGGGGATGGACTGCCTGCATTTGTATTTAATTAGGAGACAAATTATATTTAAGTAGAAAAAGAGTCTTATGGTTTGGGTGTCATTGGTTTGGAGATGGGGTGCATTGTAGGGAGAAGCTTGGGTACAAAGATGGGATATGGGTATATAGTGTTCTGCAAGGCCTGGTTTGGGTCAAGTGGGAAATGGGTAGTTAACTTCTTGGTGAGCACGCTGATAAAGAGGAATATGATAGAAAAAGATAGTGAATGTCATATTTAAAAATATTTACAAGGTGTTTAACGATGGAATTATGGTTTACTCTTTTGCTTTCTTAGTGAATGTTATCTTTCCTGGAGTTCCCTACAAGTGGGAAACTTCCCATTTTGATATACTTTTAATAAAAAGAAAGAGTATTTATATTTATTGATAAACCATTTGTTTGTACATTGTATATGAGAATGATAATGAATCACTCATCTTGATCATTTTTTTGGCTTCTCCAATAAAAAAACTTTCCTTTTCTAGCTTATCACATATCGTCATTTCTATCTCTTTTCACTGGCAGACATACACACTGATTTTGTCATGACATAGATGCTACTTTTGTAATCTCAAAGACACTTGTCACTATTACAAACACCATGAAATACTTAAAAAACATCAATTTCTTTATAAACTGTAGCCAAATTTTCAAAATTGTGTGGCTCAAACTTCTTTTCCTTTGTGTCATGTGGTTCAAAATTTTAATTAAAGCTATCTTCATTCAAAGTCACTTGGCACATCAAAGATGGTATGTTACTTCTATGTTGTGTGCCTAAGCTTCCGAAAATTATGTTCACTCTTATCAAGTTTTAAGGTCTACAAGATCAATGGAAAATCTATGCATTCATGTCTATATGCGCTCAAAAGCTTGAAAATTCCATCTGTGATGGAGGCTGCTCAATTGGCCATTTGACCAAATTCTCATTTGTATTTGCTTTAGACATGAAGTAACTTCATATATGATACTGGTGCGAGTTTAGGATAACATGATGTCTAATAATAGATCATCTGAGAAATCAAAGACTAGATTGACCCAAAAGTTGAATTTAAGCAAACTAGAAAGTGCTAAATTTGGGACATCAATAAACTCAATTTAACTGAAGGTGGAAAAATCATAAATATACTAAGATTGGTTCATGCATGTTGAAATCATTTTCAACATCCATGCACTCCCTCCTCTCTTAGAAAAGTTCACACTGCTCATACTCTATTATGCATAAGAACCAAAGAAAACTTATACCATACCACCATTGTATGGGCATGAAATAAATGCATCCTCAACATTTTTTTACAAACCTAGAGATGTACCCACTTTCTAAGTGAACCTTGATACTGTGGAGAAGACTGAAAAAGCTAAGAAAAGATAAAAATATTACAACATGGTGGGATGTTGCCTCATGAAGATCACCAAGCATAGATATCAATGCTTTGCTACCGGTGTGAAGATTGAAGATGAGGAGTTAGTTCCCATTGTACTGAATGGTTTCCTTCCATGTTTGGAATATTTTGTGCAGTGTTTCTACTGAAGTACATGTACCGAATTTTGAGAATATTTGGGAAGTATTAATCCAAGAAATAACAAGGTGAGAAACAATGTTAACAATAATAGATGAGGCTCATGAACTTGCTCTCATTGTGAAAGTGATGAAAGGTGGTAAGAATAGATGGACCATGTTAGTTGATAAGGAAGAAACATGTTATTCAAATCATAGTGTAGACAGCATGAGTCATGTAACATGTTTGAGGTGCCACAAGAAGGGGCATTATGCCATTCATGTCCAAAGAAGGGAAAAGATAAGGGTAATAAGTTAGAAGTAGTAGAAATGAGTTGCAAGGAGTGCAAACTCTATAGCTGGAGTCAACGACTTAGCATCCAAGCTTGAAACCACCCTTTCTATGGTTTCATGCCTCTCTACCAATACCCATTCTATTTTTGGTTTGTATGTGGACAATGGAGCATTTCAGCGTGTGAACAATAAATAAAAAAATTCAAAAAGATTCTAGAACAAGATGTGGGTATAAAAGTGGAGTTGGGTGATAATACTACATATCCTATGATTTACAATTGGAACCATTTCTTTTAGGATGCTATCAGAGGATATTCTTGATTCGAAATATGTTTTTTATGTACCAGAATTAATGAGTAACATTCGTTCTATATCATCTATCACAAATAGCAAGTGTATATTTGAGTTTAATGATCAAAAGTGCATTATTAGATCTTACAGCCATGAATTTCCTTGTTCTTGGCTAAAGGTGTGTCAAAAGGAGCCCCTTACAAGCTTCTTGGTAATACTACAAAGTATGATACTCTAGCGCATGATAATGGCAAGCTATGAAAGTTGTGGTGCAAGCACTTTGGTCACTTGAACCATGGAGCTCTTCCACCCTTGAAGGATATGGTGCATGGATTTCCAAACTTCAAGGTAAATAATATTGAAGAGTGTATAGGGCGTGTACTCAATGGGCATTCAAATATTGTTTTTCCATCTAGTGAGGGAAAATCAAGAAATATTCTCAACTTAATGCAATTAGATGTTTGTGGGCCTATGTCTTCCTCTTCATTCATAGATAAGTTACATTATATTTCCTTTATTGATGTTTGATCTCATAAAACCTATATTCATTTTATGAGGACTAAATATGAAGTATTTGGTAGGTTTGAAGAGTTTAAAGCATTTTTTGAAAAATCAAATGGGGAAAATATCAAAATTCTTCAATTTTAGGGGAGAGAATGCCTACAAGGACTTTGATATATTTATAGGGAAATAAGGATCAAGAGGGTGTTAAGAATGGGGTTGTAACAAATCCATAATTGAGATAGCTAAAACCATGATCCATGACATTCATTTACCCATGTGTTTTGAAGCCAAAGATTGCAACGCAATTTTCTATATCTTAAACCAATGTCCTCATAGGATCTTGAAGGACAAAACACCAAAGAATTTTTTTGTTTGTGAGAAGCACAAGTATTACATTTTAGTTTTTTTTTTTTCTAATTTATATTCATATTCATGATGATAAAAGGACTAATCTTGAACCCTTGAATATAAAGGGGATCTTTATTGGATAGAATAAGACATCCAAGGCCTACATGATTTAAATTAAAGTGAAACTAAAGAAATTGAGAAAGGATATGAAGTTTGATGAGGATGAATGGTCCTCAATATCATATAAACATCCTATAGTGATTAGTGAATGCAAAAATATTGTTGTTCCATATTCTAATCTAAAATTGAGAAAGAAATGAAAGTCAGGTCATCATGATTCTAGTCAAGGAAAAGAGACCTAACTAGTTACTAGTGTAGCCAGGAAGTTTAGATGGCTTAATCAAACTTTGTAGGGTGAACAAGAACAAGTGGGATAATATAAGTCCATGTCTTAGGTGAGTCATAAACCTAATAAATTTCCTACTTATGCTGCACCAATGTCTTCTATTCTTCAGACACAGTCGTCCCTTTTTTACTTCAATTTCATCTTTGAGAAAGGATGTTTCCTTGGAAATTTTTTATCATTGTATATCACAGGGATTTTCTGACCGAGGATATAAATGTGGCACTTGATGAGCAGTGGCTAGTTTAATTTAGGTTGTCACAATTGATGGTAAACTATATTTCAACATAAAACACATGAAGGGCATTCTTCCAAATGGTCATTGAGAAATGACGTTCAAAGCTACTGAAAAAAACTCCGTGCAAATTTTGACTAAACTTGACATTGTTGTTGTGCCATTAGGATTGATATATTTTACATGAAGTTTACAGTTTGTAGATATAAGGATATCATTTTGACATCAT
Organism: Pinus taeda; assembly: GCA_000404065.3. Classification (NCBI taxonomy): domain Eukaryota; kingdom Viridiplantae; phylum Streptophyta; class Pinopsida; order Pinales; family Pinaceae; genus Pinus; species Pinus taeda. Next base: position 11,539 of record APFE030407419.1, on the reverse strand, counting down.
GAAGTGTATATATCCCAAGCTCACATACTTTTGGTGAATGAAATAAGAGGTAGTGGTGGTACTAATGTGAGAAAGAAAGACCATCCTCCGTTATTAATTCTTCCTTAGAGGTATAACTGTTGTAATGAAGTGAGTTCTAGTTGGTAAGACTATCTCCAGTAAGCTACAATGAGCCATCAAAGTGTTTTTTTGTTAGTTCTACTGCCATATTTTGCAAGAGATGACTCAAAATTCTTGTGAGTGATCCACCAAATATACATCATGGAGAATTGTCAACTCAAAATGGCTACAATATAGTCTAAGGGATGCATCACGGATCTGATTTATGATTTTTGGTTGTTTATCTTGTCTTTTAGCAGATTAGACTATTGCCTTAAGGAGTTCATGCTAGTAAACTTCCTTTTGGACCCATATAAGAAATTTATTCATAATCAATTAAATTCCTTTCATGTAGGTTGTCATATCAAAAGACTTACCCATGGCATGGTCAATGCACTAGTAAAGAAAAATAAAAGCGAACACTTCTAAGCTTAATGACTTCTTGCCATTTCTAAGATAACTATGACAATCTTGAAATATTTTCAAGGAATTTCTGTAATGATGCTAAATTGGTCTTGCAAGGCCTATCAATGGAAACTTTTATAGCTTGATTTCATAGATGGAAATTTAGGGTGACTAAAATATCTTCTATAAAGTGCATATGATCAGCCACCAAAATGCATAGAATTTTTTTGCTACAATGCTTATCTGAATTGATGGTCAGACTCTTAGTCAAACTCCTCAAACATTGATGATGCCAGAAAATTATTGAGGGGCTCTCCAATTCAGCACCATACCCAGCATATTCATGATCATCCTAGATGATATTTAGGGAATTATTGATATTGGAAAGAGGACTCTCATAATGGCATCAAATTCAACATATAAATGGATCTATCTAGGGTTGTGCAATAATTAAACTCATCTCAAGGTGGTACAAAAGTCCCTTGTGCTCATCCAAAGCAAGGTCTTTCTAATTTCTTCCCAAAACCTACCTACGGTATTCACCATCAACAAAAAACACTAACTAGAAATATGAAGGCTAGCCAAGAATCCCACCAAACTATTTAGCCACACAAAAGTCTCCACATCAAACTAGCATCAACACCAAGTTGTCCACCCCCAAATCTCCCAATTGGATCCCAACAACTACATGTAAATTAACCGAGTATATATCACACAAACTCCTTCTGCATTAAACAAGCATGCCTTGCATATTGTAAGAGTTTACAAACTCTCCACTTGCATCCCACGGGCCGAGGAAAGATGATTCTCATTCTCGTTGTAGTGCTTCTTTTTACAATAACTCAACAAAATGATGTAGGACTCACCATAGAAGATTTCACACAAACACACTATGTCTTATATAGGTCCCCTAGAAAAATCTCAAAAGAGGAATACAAATAATAATTAAGGACATAGAATAAAGAAAATCTAGTGACATATAATATAAAAGGTCACAGATATTGTAAGGTTACCAAGGACACCAAGAGTGAAACTATGCTATAAATGAAGGTCATTAATGTAGTTGGTGAGTTATTGATCCGGATTTAAACAGGAACGCAATAGATTACAGAGATAACCATAAATACAGAGATACGATAACCATAAATAAAGAGATGCAGTGGAAATAACACTTCATTTCATTAATGGAAAATACCAAAATATGCTTACAACCAGAATTGGAAATAACCCAGCTAGGACGATGGTAGCTTATCTCTGAGAAGAGATGTGCACCTACATGTCTCTGAACTGTTCCGAACTTCTTTTACAATGAGGCTCGAAGGCCTATTTATTATTGAGAAATAATGGAAAACCCTTCACATTCCAAAACCGACCCTTAGAAGATGAAACGCCAAATTGTGGGCCCCGTTTTGGGTAAATTGGTACATCAATTTCTCGGGGTCGTAACTTAGGCATACGATCTCCGTTTGACGCGTATGATAGCTCGTTAGAAAGATCTATCCGAGAACTACCACTTTGGGAAGGGCAACATCGGTCCATGGACCGATGTTGCCCCCAGATTTCCCAAAAAACGTCGTTTAGGGCCTCAAAACGGCTCCGGAAGTTCAGGACCCGAAAAACTGCTAAAAATAGTAAGTTGTGCTACAATTAAGGAAACTGAAAATGCTGAGAAAGACAATTGTGGGGGTCCAGGTGGACTTGGAAGGCGGCCACCAATATCCACCTGGATCATGTGAACCCATATAGAATGCTCCTCCACTCGTACTCTTTCGATCATCCACATTTCTTGCCTAATCTGCATCTATATAAGCATGAAGAGTAAGATCTGTATCTTTAGGATACCATAAATCAAAGTCTTGAGTTCCTTTAAGATATTTGAAAATTCTTTTTACCACCTGAAGATGTGATTCCTTTGGATTTGCTTGGAACCTTCCAAAAATTCCGACTGCATGCATGATATCAGGTCTGGTACTTGTTAGATAAAGCATAATTCCAATCATAGATATGTAAGTTGGTTGATTCACTTCTGGTGATTCATCGTCAGAACTGAGACTGCATCCTATTACCATTGGAGTACATACTAGTTTAGAATCTTCCATTTCGTACTTCTTCAAGATCTGCTTGAGATATTTGGTTTGTGAAAGAAAGATACCATCTTTTGTTTGTTGTACTTATAGACCAAGAAAATAAGTAAGTTCACCAAGTAAGGACATTTCAAATTATTTCTACATTACTGAACCAAAATTTTGACTCATGGATTCTTAATTGCTACCAAAAATGATATCCTCAACATAAACAACAATAATTAGAAGTTTATCATTTTCAATATTTGTGTATAAATTGATATCTGCAGAACCTTTTGTGAAACCTTGTCGTTGTAGATATTTTTCAAGGCGGTAATACCAAACCCTTGGAGCTTGTTTCAGACCATAAAGAGCCTTTTTAAGCTTGCTTATGAGTTTTGCATCATCTCCAAGAATGAATCCTCCTGGTTGTTCAATATAAACTTCTTCTTCTAAATCTCCATTAAGGAAGGTAGAGTTTAGATAAATTTGATATACTTTGAATTTTTGAAAACTAGAAAGAGCAAGAAACATCCTTATGGCTTCAAGTCTGCCAACAGGTGCAAAAGTTTCTTCAAAATATATACCTTTTTGTTTAGCATACCCTTTACAAACAAGTCTTGCCTTGTTTCTAATAACTTATCCATTTTCATTTAGCTTGTTGTTAAATATCCATTTTGTTCCTATAACATTTTTATCATGAGGTCTAGAAACTAACTCCCAAGCATCATTCTTTTCAATTTGGTCAAGTTATTCATCCATGGCCTTGACCCAACATTCATCTTTGTAGGCTTCATCTACATCCTCATGTTCTTTGGAAGATAGTAATGCTAGATAACTTGAGTTCCCTGTAAGAGTTATTCTTGTCTGTACTCCAAACCCTTTTTCTCCTAAAATTTGAGATTCTAGATGATTCTTCTGAACATACCTGGATGGAGTCTTTTCCCTGTCCATTCTGTCTTCTTATGGTGCTTCATTAGTTTCTTCTTCTATATCATTTTAATTTGATGCACGAAAGAATTCCCCATCTTCCTCATTGTCATATTCCTCTATTGACTTCATTTATTTCATATTTCTGCATGCTTCATCAATTAAAACATAAATGATTTCAACAATTTTCTGAAGTCTTTTATTATAACATTTTTATCCTTTACTTCTAGATGAATAACCAAGAAGAATTCCTTCATCTGCTCTGGGTTCAAACTTACCAAGTTTTTCATCAATCCTTTTGATGAAACATTTGCTTCCAAAACTCTAAAGTGTTTTACAGTATGAGGTTGGACATACCAAAGTTCATATGGAGTTTGATTTCTATTTACCCGAACATTCGCTTTGTTAAGAATAGCCATGACAGCAAATGTAGCTTCACCCCAGAAGGTTGCAGGAGTTCCAAATTCATCAAGCATAGCTTGAGCCATTTGTTGAACAATTCTGTTCATTCTTTCCACCATGCCATTTTGCTGAGGAGTTCTTGCAACAAAGAATTGCCTTTTTATTCCATATTGTTCACAGAAGTCAAAGAATTCATCTGATATGAATTCTCCACCTCGATTAGATATGAGACATTTGATTTTTTGATCTGATTCATTTTCAACTAAATATTTGAAGGCTTTAAAATTTTCAAATGCTTCATATTTATGCTTTAGCAGACCTATCCAACACATCTTAGAAAAATCATCAATAAATAAAATAAAGTATTCTTCACCACGAGGTGACTTTTTCCTTGTTGGACCACATAAATCAGTATAATTGAGTTTAAGAGACTTAATTGTTGATTCTTTTTCTTTTAGAAGGGAACTCTAGTTTGATTACCGACTTGACATGGTTTTCATATGGTGTTTTCTGGGATGATGATATCTGGAAGATCATGAACTGCCTTGAGCATGTATGCTTTTCTTATCTGAGAAAAGCTTAGATGTCCTAATCTTCTGTGCCATAGCTAGTTTTCATCTGTTTTTCTTAGATAGCATTGTTGTTGTCCTCCTTTGAGTATGCATAAATTATTTGGAGTTCGTGTACCTTTGATCACAGTCTTTCTTGTATCAAGCTCATGAATGACACATCTATTTGATCGAAACACAACTTCATTTCCTTGATCACACATTTGACTGACACTCAACAAGTTATGCTTTAAACCATCTACATACATGAAATTTCCACCTTTAACATTTTCTTTCAAGAAAACAGAACCTTTACCTTTAGTGACAGTCGGAGTGTCATTTCCAAATGAGAAATTCTTTTCCTTTTATAAAGCATTATATGAATGAAGTTTCTCTTTATCACCTGTCATGTGTTTGGAGCATCCGCTGTCGATGTACCATTGATTTTATTATCCTTCTGCATATAGAGATATGCCACATCTTTCTGATTGAGATTCCTTCTTTCTCCATATCTTGGGATTTAATGATGTTTGCTCCTTTTGAAGTGTTGGTCGAAATTTTCTCCTGCATTCAGATTCTTCATGACCAAAGTTGTTACAAATCAAATATTCTATTTCATTTTCAAGAGGAGAAAAGTTATTATAGGAACTTTTCTTGATTCCTGTTACACTCCTTTGATTTCGGGCTTCTCTATTCATGATGGTTATGTAAGCAACACATTGAGCAGCCTTATGCCAAAAGTTATGACATGAAAAACATTGCCCATTGAAGAAATTTTTGCGATCATAGAATCTTTTGGCATTATTTACCTATTGGTTGAAGATTCTACTGATATTAATCCTTGGAGTAAATTGAGTATGATTTACCTGATGGGTAATTTTAGGCCTTTGTTGTCGATTAACATGTTGTTCACTGGTCTTTGCTGCATCAAGATAGCTTCCGGTGGAGGTTGACAAATTTTGTGATTTAGTTTATTCTTTAGTATATCCAAGGCCTATATTTATCAAAGGAGAACGCTGAAATTTGATGATTTAATTTAAAGTTTCAGATCCTTTAGCAAATCTAAGATTAAGAAATTTTGTCTTCTCATGTTCTTTTCTTTCTACCGATGATTTCACATTCTAGATTTTCATTGTGTTTTTCTCTTTTAGTGAGTCGGTGTGTCAACATATCTATGATCATATTCTTTTATTCCAAGCATATTTTGAGCTTTTTGATTTCTTCAAGAAAGTCTTCCTCTTCTAAGGCATCCAAAAAATCATAAGCCATGAGTGGTCTATAATCTTGTTCAGTCCCATCTTCATAACTATTGGATAAACCATCACTATCTTCATGCGTATAGCAACTCCTTTTATTGACAACCTATTTTCTTTTACCCTTTTCATATTCCTTTCCCTTTTCATATTTATCTTTATGAGGACATTTGGTAGCATGGCCAACTCTACCACAAGCAAAGCATTTGAATGGTAACTTACCTCTGAATCTTCCAGAATCCCGTTGAATATTTTTGACAAAATTCACCTCATCTTCTTCTTCTTAAATGTATCTTGGTTCATTGTGCTCTTCCTTTTCTTTTCCCTTTGTTGAAGCTTTAAAGGTGGCTTCTCTCACATCTGATGGACCTCCTTTCCTCATTTCAAAGGAAGTTAGGATTCCATGGAGTTGAGTCACGGTAATAGTTTGAAGATCCTGTTTTTCTTCTATAGTAGACATTTTTGACTCAAATTTAGAAGACAAAGATCTCAAAATTTTCTCAATTAAAGTAACTTCATTTATCTCTTCACCTAGATTCTTCATACAGTTAACAATCTCATTTATACATAAAAAGTAACTAGAAACACTCTCATCACTATGCATCTTAAGAGTTTCATACCGAATTCTGAGAGTTTGAAGCTTAACACGTTTTACCTAAGAGTCTCCTTCCTAGCTCTGAATGATTTTGCCCCATATCTCTTTGGCTGTCTTGAGTTGCATGACTTTGACAAATTCTGATTCTGATAGACTTCCCAATAATGTATTCACAACTTTGGCATTGGTTTCGTATAACTTCTTACCTCCAGAGTCTGTATGTATTGTTGCTGGAAATTGATATCATCCTTCCACAATTTCCCAAAAAGATTTATATACGCTACTTGTGTGAATTGAACTACAATGTACACACTACTGTGATTAGTGAAACCAATGTATACCCAGAGAAATTGTGATTAGTGAAACCAATGTATACCCAGAGAACTTGTGATTTAGTTAGTTTATCATGTGGTGATCTATAACCAATGCATTAGTAACTTATTAAACAGTGCAGTAAAAACAAAATAAACCATCACACATAAGCAACACACATGAACACCAAGATTTAAGGTGGAAATCCAATGTGGGTAAAAACCACCTGCCACTGTTGTCTCTGTCTTCTTTTAATAATAAGAAATTTGTTTACAATCTTGTACTAGTGTAGACTCATACCAGTACGCAAGCACCCACCTTCAGAAGGCTACAACCTTCTCCCATTTTCCAGCTTCTGCAAGAAGGGAGCTACAACCCCCTAACTCTTGTACTAGACAATGTGTTTACTAGTATGTATGCACTGACCTACAGAAGGCTACCACCTTCTCTCTTCCTCCAAGGACCATGTTTCATAAATTTTCATACTGGACCCATCAGAACTTTCAAACTACATCAACCAATAATCAGTTAATCTGAATAGTTAGATCACTGTCACCATAACATTGTGTTAAACCTAGAAACATGCATTATCATTTAGAATCAGATGCAACCTCAAAAATCATGCATGAAAATGTATATGCTACTTTATTGAACCCAACTTGCGTGTATACGCTACTTCCTTTAATCAAACCTGTGTATACCTTCAAAACTACTGAAACATCAAACTTCTGAATCAAGTCTATACCAACCAGCAATATACTGAACACCTAATGTCAATTTACAGAGCTTTACATAGGCAGTAGCAGGGATCACCCTTCTCACTTATACAATCAATCAATCAGATATCAAACTCCTTATGCATTCAAATTTACATTCAGATATACGAAGACTTCATTGACAAACAACAGTAAAACAATAGAACTGGTCAGATAGATCAGTCAGATCTTGAAGAATGGGCTTTTATTTTGTATACACTACTTGGGATAGTAGAACTTAAGTGTACACGTGCTTTTACCGAGACGAACTAGCGTATATATCTGCAAATATTAACTCATAACTTCGTTTCTATTCTGGACTTCATAAAAACTCAAATCATGACGTTCAAAGAATAAAACAAGTGTACACAATCAGATCTGGCCCAACCAATATCAGATCATTCAATGATAAGTCATTTCAGGTCTCATGATCCTAATCCAACATTGAATTCAAGGTGCACAAAATATTTCAGATCAAATCACAAACATAGCCCCTGCAACATAAAATATAATTAAGATAGAAGTATTCCTTAGAAACCCTTTTCACTTGCACCCACTGGCCTTATGGTATTCTCCTCCTTATATAGTTTTAGGCCTTTCTCAAGACCTTGGACCAAAACCTCTTAGGACCCGTGGTATTCTTGGATGGGATCAAATAGCCATTACTTCGCTCAATATTGTGGGATAATACCATGGTATCGACCCTTGGTATTGTCTCCTCTTGAATTTCCGTGATTTTCCAACTTATACACGCTTTTATTCTGTTAAAGTGTGTGTATACATATACACTCCTTTTGTTCTGTGAAATATCATGTATACGATGTTTTGACTAAGTGGACCTATGTGTACATCTTAAACTTGTTGGACACCTAATCCTAATGGGTTAGTGTGGAAGCCGAACAGACTAAGTAGTCCAAGGGACCTTGGGATGTGAATCCCAACGGTCACCATATTGTACTATAAATGTACATCTATTGTTAATAAAAATTGCAATGCAAGCTTTATCTTTCCTATTTTTTCTAGCTGTCCATGTCTGTTTAACATGGTATCGGAGCCATGATGTGTGGCCTGTGTAGTTGCCTTGAATAGTGCTGGCCTGTTTAAATCTGCCTCCCTGTTCTTTTGAATACCTCTGACCGTCATAACGTTTAAAAGGAAAAAGAGCATCATTACATCTGCTCCATATTCCATTACCTGCTCCATACAGTACGCTGCCTTTGCCACACCTGCGCTGCACCTCATTACTAGACGCTGGTCTGTCACCTGTTCTGACATTAATGAAATGCTGTCTGACAAGGAACGCAGGAACGCCTGAAGGTATCGCTGGAATAATGTTTTCCGAGGCTGCTGTATGTCCATATGCGTAAGTGCTGCTGAACCGGAGACGTATATTAATGTTTGGCATTTCAAAATATGGAATCGTGTCTGCTATGTGTGTTTAAATATGGTATGATGACGCTGTGAAATGACTTCCCGGGTGAGCGTAGCCTCTACGTTGGCTTCCTACATGTGTTGTGTTGAGTGAAGGTCGATACATCCTTTGAGTTTCAGTTTCTTTCAATGGACATATGTAATGGCGTGATGGTGGTATCATTCAACTTTGCCTTACCGCGGCCTTGAGATACCTGCTTTGAGTTATTTAGAGGACAACGCATTAGTGTGCATTTATTATTTGAAAACCTACCATACAATGCTTCTAGGCTTTCCATTTTTCATATTCGAGTCAGAACGCTGCGGTTAATTTCTGCACAATTAACTCATTTACAATATTGTCTCTGTCCTGCAGCCCATATACAATGCTTTCTGTATACAATGCCTTCTGTCTCCATAACGCCATAATGCCATACCACAAGTCATAACGCCAATCCAGTATTCATTGAACGTTTTCTCCATATACAATCTGGCTTCCATTGTATAACACTCTTTGCAATAACTATACCACTAAACCATCGCTATCTTCTAGTGTTATGTTTGGAAAACTGTGATCTCGGCCTCCATACGCATAGTGCACAACCGGCATAAAAGAATCCTCCACAAAGGTCTATAGCCATTCCAGGTCTGCAATGGTGTCCATAGGAGCGCATAGCTTAATAGCAAGAATCTCCTCTATAACTTGGGTTACCAAAGAATAATTCGGTTCGGTAGAACCAGCTGTGGCCTCCATGGAATCAGAGCTATTCTCCTCCTCGTTCTGAATAGAGGCTCCAATATCGTCATTTGAAAAGTTGAGGAGGACATCTATGTGAAACACCTTTCTTTCGTTGTGGCAATTTACAACCATCCAAGTAGCTCTCGATCCAAGTATTATTCTTGATATGATATCTGTTGCACAACATGTTGGCCAACGTTTGATTATGTTGGTAGACTCCGAGATTGCTGCTGCAAAAGCTCGTATGGCAGATGATCAACCATAAAATTTATTATCTAGTTTGAACCAAATGGTGCAGATTGAATGTGAAGGGAATTTTTTACGTGATCCTGTTTCATTGTCAAATGAAACGCATTGGGGCTAATTCATCCTTTGTAGAACATATTCTTGCCATTCCCAAGGTTTTTGGCAAGCCACTTGATTCCTCGTATTGAATATTCTCCATTGTGTGTTGATAAATTGAAGAGAAAACAGTTCCCGGAATCAGAGTAAAGTTGAGAATATGGAAATTAAATCACAAACGCACAACGTCCTGCAATACTGAATCGGCACCGACGACGTGTGCAAACAAAAAGGAAAGTGATATTTTTAGAGAGAGTGAACGAGAGACACCCATAACTAGTGATATTTCTTGCTATTCGATGTGCTTGTTATAGTGTATAAATTATCAAGGACTGAAAATGGCATGGATGATGCCACTTATTCTTTAGATCCGTTTATTCAAATCTCTTTTGAGGACTTGTTATCAAAAGCGTTGCTATTATTTGGTTTTCCGGCTTTTATTTCTAGTTGGAGCAGAAAATCTAGTCTTACATTCCTGGGACAATATTTAAGCTCTGTTTGCCATATGCTTGTTTCATCTATTTTTGTCTTCAGTCTGCTGATAAGCTGGCTATAAACTACATCATCCTTGGAGAGCTTCGGTATTATTTTTGATTGTGTAGTGCGCAACCATCCATGATTTATGGAAAGTGGAAGAATGTAAATGTACTTTGTAGAGTGAGACATTGGTGGCTGGTGATATTAAATACAATTGGAATGAATACGCATACATTCTCTTATACACTGGAAATGGTATGTATTATGCTAGTCTGCTACTAGTTTGTCCAATTTGAATTTTAGTCGGAGGAAGAAAAGGTAGGCACTCCTTCCAACATGCTTGTTTCATCTATAAACTGCATCGCTCTTGGAACTGCTGTATCATATTAAATGGACAATGCACAGCTATTTATAATGTTGTTGAAACTGAAAGAAAAGCAGAGTACTAACAGTTAAAACAGGCTGTGGCTACCGGCTAATGCTGCTTTTGACTTTGCTTCTTGATTCTTTCCGGCATCGGTTTCTTTATTTTCCAGGTGGCTCTGTTCAACATAAACAGTTGCCTCCTCCTTACGATATTATTGATGTCATTTGGTATTTTACATAATATTCCAGAATAAGAAGCTGTGGCGTCCATGTTTTTTTTGAACACTATTGTCAGCATATATATATTTCAATATGACTTGGAGAAGTTCAGGCCCATATACCCATGATTTTCTTATTGTCATATTCTTTGGAGAAGTTCGAAGAGATTTGTTATTGACTGTGGAATAGTTTTGGCTAGTCTTTGCATCAGATTTGGATTTTTCATCTTTCCAAGAAGCTTTTAGCTTTCTGAGGAACTCAAAGTATCATCTAGACACTGCATTTTTTTTTGGGAAAATGGATCAAATTGGTGAAGTATTACAGTTTTTGAAAACTCTAATACAATCTACTCTTAATGACACATTCCAAATCAGCAAAGCCTCTCTCTCAGAAATTCAGACATGTCTACAAAATGCACAGGAAAAGATTGATTTTTTGCAGCTTGAATCACAGCTACAACAAGAAGAGCTACATCAAAAAAGACACCATTCTGAACCTGTTTCTGTTCAGAACATTGAGACAACCACCCATCAGCAGCAAGTTAACAAAGCAGTAGTTGTACATGCAGATGCAGAAACTCAATCTGCACTTCCCAAGCCCATCATCAGACCTTGGGAACAGCTT
>APFE030407408.1:121219-143922 GCA_000404065.3 Pinus taeda | reverse complement strand
GCAAGTGTTTTCTGTGTTTTCAAGCGACAGGTTTGCCAGCTCTGTTGGAGGGCGAGGACTTCTTCGGCGGGAATAGTCACCTCCCAGGATACCAAGGATCCCACATGCTGTTCAAGCCGTCAAGCTCTTAAGACACCAAAAAGAGATTTACTCAAGAGGGAAGTATCTTTATCTCTTAGCTTCGTTTCTATTTTGAAAGTCAAAGCAAATTTTCTCTTTTCATTTAAAAGCATTCGTTTCCATTTTGAGCATAAAAAGAAATACAAACAAAAATATTTTAATTTCTGAAATAACAACGTTTTAAGGCACTGGTCATTTGTGTGGTACATGCTCATCGTATGGTTAATGGCTATTGTTTATATTTTGTTTTGATTTTAGATCTCAGATTGACAATCTTATTTAAATCAAATAATTCTCCTAGAACTTTTCATCTTAGCTTTAGGCGTAAGCTTTCCATTTAGGGACCCCCCCCTTAGCTAGCCTAGGAGATAGCTAAAACGGAGAGAGTTGGGATCAGTGTGACAGCCCCTTCTCTGAGTTCCCTGCCACCAACCACACCTTGTGGGGTTGAAGGCTTTTCTCGCTAACTGTGTAGGTAGGTGCGGGCGGCAGGGTCAGCACAGAGAAAACAAATTGTTAAACAAATTAACAATTAGAAAAATAATTTCTAGTTGCTATGGTAGATGAAATTTTCACATGGTATCAGAGCGTAAGTGATCAGCTGGGAAGCTCTAAAGCGAAGGAGAGAATTTCGCTGTTTGGAGGGAGCAACAGGCTGAAATTCTCAGAGGCTACACAGTTCTTTGATAGGAAGACCAAATTGCTAAGGCAGAAGTTCGATTTTCAGTTGTAGAAAATTTGATTTGCCTAGAATAGTGATTCCAGTAGGCAGAAGGAGTAGCAACCACTCATATTTTCGTTGAGCAGATTCCTTGGTTGGACGCGAAAGGTTTTGTAGTAGTAGAATTAGCATTGGGTGGAAGAGAAAAGCATACACAATAGAGGAAAACTTTCTCTCGGGGAACTTCGAGTCTCATAAGTTCGAATTTTTAGTTGCAGATTGGCAGTAACAGCTAGCAAATCTGCGCATTCCAGGAGGGAGTGCGAGTAGCAGAGCAGCAACCGAGCAGAGGGAAAGAGGGAGTTTTCAATAGTTTCAGTGATGGCCACAACCAGGGTTAGAGATTAGGATAGGTTGGAGGGTTCCTCCAACTATGTCATCTGGAAGGCTAGGATGTCCATCCTTCTAGATGAATATGGCCTGAAAGCCTACATAGACAATGTGGTAGCAGTTCCCTAGGATGTGGATCAACTGAAGGAATATAGGAAGGAAATGGCAAAGGTGAAGCGGTTGTTCGGGAACATATTGTCTCACATATATCTGACAAAGATACTGCCAAGCAGATGTGGGATGCTCTCGCCCAGCTATATCAGGGAACTCCTGAGTATCAAAATATTTTCCTGGAAGAAAAGCTGAGATGCATCAGGATGCAGAAAGGGGAATGCATATATCCCTTCCTCACCATAATTCAGGAGGTCCGAGACCAACTTGCAACTGTTGGGGCAGCACCTCAACCTTTAGAGTTAGTACGATTGGCACTAAATAGTCTCTTAGAGGATTGGCAAGTTTTTGTCAAAGCATATTGGGCAGAGATAGGCTACCAGGTTGGGACAAAATGTGGTTCGACTTGCAGCAAGAGGAGTTGCGGCGAGCTCTGCTAAAGAACTCCATCAGTGGCAGTGAATTGAAGGGTGTGAAGGAGGAGGAGAATGTGGCCCTAGCATCAAAGGGTCCCAGTCAGGGGCAGGGGAACAAAACAAGAAGAAGAAAGACTTGTCAAAGGCCAAGTGCTTCAGATGTGGTGAGTTTGGCCACTACAGTATTCAATGTCCTCTCAGGAAGAAGGAGAAGTAGGAGAAGCAGGACCAACAGGCAACGTCAGCCAAGATCGACAAGTTGTCCTCTAGGCTGGAGGAAGACTTCGTGAAGATGGCAGCCATACCTCCAGGAGTGAGGTGGAGTGACTTGGAGCTGTAGTCTAGAACTGCAAAGGATTGGGCAGGGTCCATTGAGGTATCTTCCTCATGGATCGTCACCATGCTACGGGGGCCCACAGTATTCAATAGCAGGATGGATTAGTGTTAGAGATGCAGCTAGATTCTAGAGTGACAGTTGTAGACCAGTAGCAGTCAAATGCTGAGGAGCGCAGTGCATTATTGGCAATAGTGCAAAGCGGCACAGAGTAGAGTCAGTAGCAACACAGATACTTCAGTGGATAGTGCAGTAGCTAGTAGCAGTCAGGACTCAGGAGACAAATGCATCATACTGAACACAGGTGATTCAATATTTTGGATGCTTCTTAGTTGCAGTTGGAGCAACAACAGATGAGAGGGAGTTGCAGTGCAGATGTAGAGTTGGCAACAGTATAGCAATGTTAGTAGCAACACAGATGCAACATCAGAGTTGCGTAGTGGTTGGTGGGCAGTTTGGCCAAACATCAACAACGTGATAGGAGGGTGGTATAGAGACTGTGTTGTGGCAAGGTGTGCAACACTAGAACACAGTTCTCGCTAAGAGGGAGTGTTATTTTTTGTAGCATCATATGTGTTCCAATCACGAAACTTGGTGGAGAGGCTAGAATACATGAGATCTCTAAAACCTAGAAATATTTTCTGAAAATTCCATCTAGAGATGGCTTAATTAGATAATTAACCTATTTTTTAATGTTTCCTAAGTCTAAACTTAGGAAAACTTGGGTCACTTGTCATTTGTATAAAACAAGGATGACAGTGTTAATATAGCAAAGTGTCTGCCAAATGTATGCTTGAAAAGAGAGGTTTTTCCAATGGGGTGTATTTCATTTGCATTTGTATAAAGTAAAGCATCAAGAATAGTGGAGATCTCTGCATTGTGAAAGACCAGAAAAAAACTTCTTTTGATTCTTTCCATTCTTATTTTAGAGCACATGCAACGTTATTATTAGTTTTTTGTGCTCGATGATGAATATATAGTTCTACAATTCTTTGATGGATGGAATGCTGAGAAATCTAGGGCATAACAATTATGTGATTTCTCTTCTATTAGTAACTGTTTGTGAGTGTTTTTTACTTCTTTAGATTATGATCTTCTCTTATTTAGGTTATTAGTGTTCTTCTTTCATCAAACAGCTGCCAATGCATAAACCATAAAGAGACAAGAGACACAAAATATAGACTATCATCCAAGGCCAAAACCTCTCACTCTTTGAGAGGAAAACCCGAAAAAATTCTTCTTATAAAGATTTCAATTGACGAATACCAAGACCAAGACCCTTGACCTATTCGCCATGCCAAGACCAAGACACAAAGCTTGCTCTTCTTACTTGAGTCAATGATTGTCAAACTATTTGCTTCTTCCTCTTTCTCGACTTCCCTTCAGATCTCAGATTCCTTTCTCGGCTTCCCTTCAGATCTCATATTCCTTTTTCGGCTTCTTGAATCAGGCCTGTAATATTTTAGGCTTAGCTTCAACTCTTAACTCGGTTATATGTTTTGAATTCCTTCGCTCTAGATGGAAGCTTCTATTATGGTAATACATCTTGAGTATCACCCTAACTTTCTCTATGGCAGACCTGTAATAACTCGTCGTCTTCTTCAATCCTAGTACCTTGCACATGTAAAGAGTATCCACCCAAAACAGATCAGAAATAACCTTGGTTATGTTCTCCCTTCCTTCGCTTGGTGATAGGCTGCCTTCTTGATGAACCTTGCACTTCCTTTTAGCTACAGAGCTTGACCAAATTGTATTTGAAATTCTGTCCCTGAAATGGGGCCGAGCTGCCCTATTTATAGTTGTTTTCCATGTTTAATTGGCTGACATGACATGTGGTGAACCGACTTGTCCTTTTATGAAGATATTATTATCCTTTGGAGCTGACTTGTAGGAGAAGACTTTGCTTGGTCTTGGAAGGCTATATATACTTATCTAATGACTCGTACAAAATGCAACATGCCCAAGAAGGGTCCTTCATACATGACATTGACTCTCTTTGACTTTATGACCAATCCTAAAGGCTCACAACGAGAGCCATTACTAAAAATAAAATTCCTTGCTCATGAAAACCATGAGACAAGCATTACAAAAATAAATTTATTTTTCTTTACATCAATTACATAAAATCACATTTACATATGTCATTATGAAGACCGAACCTAGTGTTGATTTCTGGTAGCATCGG
The DNA here is from genome assembly GCA_000404065.3 of Pinus taeda. Lineage (NCBI taxonomy): Eukaryota > Viridiplantae > Streptophyta > Pinopsida > Pinales > Pinaceae > Pinus > Pinus taeda. Next base: position 139,705 of record APFE030407408.1, on the reverse strand, counting down.
ATGTGTTCTAAGTCTCAAAATTTGCAGGGAGGCTTAGACACATGTTTTCTCCAATAACCAAAAATCATTTTGGGAAATTCTACCCGGAGACAGTTTTATTAAAATAATTAATTATTTTTAATAGGACCCTAAGTGTAAACTTAGGAAATTAAAATAATTAATAGGTATTAATCTAAACTGCGGGTGTAACTTCTAGAAGAAGGCGGAGATCAAGTCAATATGATCCTAGCCATTGATTAGAATCTAATCTGGGTCGTTGATTGATCAACGAGAGGATTATAAGAGAAGGCTTGGTGGGCACTTGGAGAAAACACAAAGAGAGATCAGAAGTTCAATTTTCTGAAGCAGAGCAGTTGCCGGAGAGATTTTCGATAGTGATCTTTTGGAATGAGGGGCAGAGATGGTATCCGAAAGAGGGAAGTTTTCCTGGGCCGGAGAGTACAAGGCAGAGAGGGCAGAACGACATCCAGAGGGAGATTGACGTTGGCCCACGTAAAGCTAACGCAGTGGCAACGTAGAGCCTAGAGGAAGATCAGATTCCTGCGGAGGAAATTGAGTTTCAGAAGCCGAGAGCTGGGGTTTGAGACCGGGAGGCTGGAAATCGAAATTTCTGTGCAGCAGAGGATCTGGAGGAAGAGCATCGCAGTCCCCAGCTGAGGTGACATAGAGATTGTGTAGGGTTGACGCAAATCTGTGCAGAAGCTGACGCAGAAAGGACACAGAGCCTCCTTCCAGCGAGATCAGGGTCAAATTCTTCCAATGACAGGGTGAGATCATCTCACTATTTGTTTTGTCTAGTTTGTCTCTGTATCAGACAGCCAGTTGGCCTTCCAACGTATTGTACTTAGATTTACTACTGCATAATAATAAAACGCTCAGAGCTGCTGCACTGGTTTTCCCGCATTGGGTTTTTTCGGGGACATTTGCCAAAAAATAACTGTCATTGTTGTATCTTTTTCCAATTCAGTTTCTTGTTTCGGCATATTATTTTAAATAGTGAATGTTGCAGTTGTATGTACTTCGATATTTACTGTAGAACACAGTAAATAACTTGTATGGATTAACAAGTAGGAGAAGTAACATCAGTTTGCTGCAGTAGTGGTTCTGGGTTTAGGAATTTTCACATGGTATCAGAGCTGTAGGTGAAATAAGAAGAACAAGCTGGAAGACCCGGCGCTGAAGGAAGAAGGGAATTTTTAATTCCTGCAGAGGCAACAATTTGAATCCTAGAGGGTTTGCGTAGTTGAGGCCAGGAGGGCTAGATTTTCGAAGGAGGTCTCTCTCTGAGTGAGTCGACAGAGAGGTAAGATTTCTAGATTGAAATCTGTCAGCAGCAGAGGGAGTAGCGCAGCAGAAGCTTCAGCGAAGAGGGGCTTTTCTAGTGGGATGCAGTTTTTTGCAGGCAGTTGCTGGGACAAAAGTCGTCACAGGGAAGAGAGAGACACAGTAGAGGGAATTCTTCCTCAGAGGACTTCCAGCCAAGGAGTCTGAATTCTCACTAGTTGAGCAGCGGCGGAGAGGGGCAGATCTACAAGCTCTAGAAGGGAGTGCGTAGGCCAGTCTAGTGCTGCGCAGAGGAGAGAGGAGGCTATTCGACTTTTTCATTTGGTTGAGATGGCATCCAGTGGACTGAGAGATCAGGATAGGTTGGATGGGGCATCCAACTATGTGATCTAGAAGGCAAGGATGTCATACCTTCTGGATGAGCATTTTCTCAAAATCTATGTCGACAACGTGGTAGCTAACCCTGCAGTTCCAGATCTGCTCAAGAAGTAAAAGGGAGAAATGACGAAGACAAAAAATGATCCTCGACGAAGTGAATGATCTATAGTCTGTCACATTGCTGGCAGAAACACTACCAAGGAGATGTGGGATGCATTGTTGACGTTGTATCAAGGATCTTCCGAGCAGAAGACGAGATATATGCAGATACAGAAGGGAGAATGCATTGATCTGTTCCTCACGAAGCTTCAGGAGACCCGAGATGAATTGGCAGCTGTGGGTTCAATACCTCAAGTTTTCGAGATGGTAAGATTGGCCCTAAATTCAATGTCTGAGGAGTGACAAGTCTTTGTCCAGAGCATCCTGGGTAGTGTGACTTTGCCAAACTGGGATGAGATGTGGGCAGCTCTTAAGCAAGAGGAGTTGAGGAGGGACTTGGTTAAGTGTAAACTTGATGGAAGCAACAACAGTGGGTTGAAGCCCAAGGAGGAGGAAGAGAATGCAACCCTCGCATCCAAGGGGTAGCAGGAGCAACGAAGAAGAAAGGACCTTTCGAAGATCAAATGCTTCAGGTGTGGTGAACTCAGTCACTATGCAACATTGTGTCCTCTCAAGAAGAAGGACAAAGATGAGAAGCATGATCCAAAGGTAGCAGCTGGGAAGATCGAGGAGGATGAGTTTGCCATGACAGCTAGGATACCTCCAGGAGGGAGGTGGGCTGATTTAGAGCTGTACTTCGAAAGAGGTATAGATGGGCAGGATCCTTGAGGAGCATACCTCTTGGATCAATTCTTTGCTACGGGAGCCCAGAACAGAGGTAGCAGGATGGATTGGGCCAGTTGATGCAGAGGAGTGTAGGAGTGACAGTTGTAGTGGCTAGTAGCCCTAGAGATTGAGCAGTGCAGAGCAGAGTTGGCAGCGATGCATATGGCACAGAGCAGAGGTCAGCAGCAGCGCAGAGGCTTCAGAGGGTTATCGTAGAGACTAGCATTAATCAGACTCCAGCAGCTAGATGCATGATACTGAACACCAGTTCAGTAATTTGGGATGATTTTCCATTGCTGACGCAGTAGCAACATCAGTTGGAGAAGTTTGCAGTGCAGATGCAGTAGGCAGTGGCAATACCAACATCAACATGGATGCAGAATTGAGAGGGAGTTGCAGTACGGATGCACGGTTGACAGTGGTAGGGTCAACAACAGTATAAATGCAACATTTGCACAGTAGTTGGTGGACAAGATGTCAGACATCAACAATGCAAAAGGAGATGTTACAGAACAAAGTGATGCTTCAGCAGGTTGCATTGCTAGAGTACATTCCTCGCTAAGAGGGAGTGTTGATTTCTGGTAGCATTAGATGTGCTCTAAGTCTCAAAATTTGCAGGGAGGCTTAAACACATGTATTCTCCAATACCCAGAAATCGTTTTGGGAAATTCCACCCGAAGGCAGTTTTATTAAAATAATTAATTATTTTTAATAGGATCATAAATCTAAACATGGGAAATTAAAATAATTAATGGGTACTAATATAAACTGTGGGTGTAACTTCTAGAAGAAGGCGAAGATGAAGCCAATATGATCCTAGCCATTGATTAGAATCTAATCTAGGTCGTTGATTGATCAACGAGAGGATTATAAGAGAAGGCTTGATGGGCACTTGGAGAACACACAGAGAGAGATTAGAAGTTCGATTTTTTGAAGAAAAGCAGCTGCTGGAGAGATTTTCGATAGTGATCTTTTGTAGTGAGGGGCAGAGATAATATTCGAAAGAGGGAAGTTTTCCTGGGCTGGAGAGCACAAGATAGAGAGGGCAGAATGATGTCCAGAGAGAGGCTGATGCTAGCCCATGCAGAGAAGACGCAGTGGCAGGGCAGAGGCTAGAGGATGATTGAATTCCTGCTGAGGAAATCGAGTTTCAGAAGCTGGGAGCTGGGGTGTGAGACTGGGAAGCTGGAAATTGAAGTTTCTGGGCAGTGGAGGATCCATAGGTGGAGCAACGCAGTCCCTAGCTGAGATGACACAGAGACTGTGTAGGGTTGATGCAGATTTGTGCAAAGGCTGACACAGAAGGGACGCAGAGCCTCCTTCTAGCGAGACCAGGGTCAAATTCTTCTAGTGACAAGGTGAGATCATCTCACTATTTGTTTTGTCTAGTTTTTCTCTGTATTGGATAACTGTGAAAATTTTTGAATCTTTACAAACAAAAATCCTACTGCAGTTATTGGTTTAGCATCTCCTACTTGTTATTTCATTCAACAAGTTATTTAATTTATAAACAATGATGAAAAACACTACTGCATACTACACTGACATATAGATCATAAGCTGAAACAATAGATGAGACAAAAACACAAGGGACGCCGTTATTTTTGGACAACACGTCCCCAGAATAACCCAATGTGGGAAAACCGGTGCAACAGATAGATGGTTTGTATTATTAAGCAAGCAGAATCTGAGTACAATAGATTGCGTCTCACACTGGCTAATCTTTCAGAGAAATCACGACAAGAAGAAATAGATACGAGGGTTTACCTCGTTCTCTAAGTCACCACTGATCCACTGAGTGGCTTGACTCCGACAAACACTGCGAAATCCCAACACAATCACTGCTTGGGCTAGCGTCTTGCCTCTAGGAGACTGCGTCACCCCTTTTGCTGGATCGATTTGCTGGAGGAAGACTGTTGTTCAGCCCTCCTAGCTCAAAACCTCGCTTCTTCGACAAAATCTCGGTCTTCTAACGAATACTCTACACTGCCACTGCAAGAGACCCTCCTGGGCCTGCATCAGCACTGCGTGAGCCCCTTCTTGGGCTGCATCAGCCTCTGCGCTGCCCCTTTGATGCTACTTCTGCCTCTCTGCCACATACCCTTTGGCTCAAAACTCCTTTCCGATCCAAATCTCTGCTTTTTCCCCTCTCACTGCAACTTAGATCACTTGTTCGATTTTCTTAGCAAACCACGCCCCAGAAAAATCAAACTGGCTAATCACTTGGTATATCTCCAACTGACCCTCAAGCCTCCTCTTATACTTTTCCTATTGATGAATCAACAGCCGAGATTAAGTCCCTAATCAATGACTAAGATTAAAACAAACTTGATGCTCGTCTCTTAGAAGCTTCTCACCCATATTTTTTATTAATACCCATTAATATTTTTATTTTCTTAAGTTTAGACATAGGAACTCCATTAAAAATATTAATTATTTTAATAACTCACTATCTGGGTGGAATTTCACCAAACGACTTCTGTGTCTTGGAGATCTTATGTATTCTAGCCCCTCCACAAAATTTCGGAGCTAGAGCACATCCGATGCTACCCAAAATCAACACTCCCTCTGAGCGAGGAATGTCCTCTAGCAATACTTCCCAACAGAAGTATCACACTGATCCATGACATCGGTCCTCTGTGCTGTTGATGCTTGGCCCGTTGCCCTTCATCCACTGCACTGCTGCACCCTGTACTGCTGCCCATGACACTGCCATTGCCATTGCTACATTTGTACTGCAACTCCCTCTCAATATGCTGCATCATGCTGCCCATAGCATTGCCACTGCTAATTGCTGCACTGCAACTCAGTTGCTCAGACGTAAGCAACTGAAAAGTCACCCAAAAGATGACATGCTGGTCAGTTTGGATACCCCGTAATGCTGAAGCTACCTCTGCTGCTAATCTCTGTTGACCCTTTGATGCTACTGCGCTGTTGTTGTATATGCTCTGTGCCTCCAGCACTGCTCAACACTCTATTGCGTTGCTTCAGACTTTGGCACTCTAGCTCGACCATTGTCGCTCCATCATCCCTCGCATCAACTGACTCCCGTCATTTTGCTATTGTCATTAAGGGCTCTCGTAGCCATATGTGATCCAAGAGTTTGGGCACCTCAAGGATCCTGCCCATGTGTAGTCCTCCCGACTACAGCTCTATGTCGCCCCACGTCTTCTCCAGAGGTGCATAAGCACTCATGGCACAATCCTCATCATCGTCCTCCTTGTCAACTTTCGCTGGAGCAACCTTTGAGTCAGACTTCTCTTCCTTGCTTCTTTCGAGGGCACTGAGTGGTGAAATGTCCCAGTTCCCCACATTTGAAGCATCTGAATTCGGTTATGTCTTTCTTTTTTTCTCTTCTGCTGCCCTGGCTGTTCTGCTGATGCAAGAGCTGCATCCTCCTCTTCCTCCTTCTTCACTCTGACTCCTTTGCCGCTACTTCCTGCCTTGGTTAACCACCTTATCTTTTCCTGTCAAGGAGCTACCCACATCTCCTCCCAACTAGGGAGAGAAGCCCTGCCCAAGATGCTCTGGACAAAGGTCTCCCAGTCTTTAGTGACTGCATTCAGGGCAGTCCTGACCATGAACTCAGGATCTGGTGTAGATCCCATGGAAGTCAGCTGGTCTCGAATCCCTTACAACCTGAGAAGGAAGGGATCGATTTCTTATCCCTTCTGCATCTGATTCTACCTTAGTTGGTTCTTAAGCAACATCTTCCGTTGGACGGAAGTTCCCTCTTACAAGGTGTTCAAGTCCTCCCACATCTCCCTTTTTGTTTCATTTTCAACAATATGTGGGACCACATGATCCTTGACCCCGTCCAAGATCATGCACTTCGCCTTTGCTTGAGCCTCCTCGTATTTCTTGAGAGGATCAACATCGACCAGTACAAACACCACTTTCAAGGCATAATCCTTGATGTGATTCTTGTCCAAGACTGCCAGGATCCTGGCCTTCCAGATGACAAAGTTGGATGCTCCATCCAATATGTCCTGATCCCTCAGTCCTGCCATCTCTGCTCAAACAAGTATAGAACAGGTTCTCTTCTCCCTCTCTCGTTGCTGCCCCACCAAGACTCGGATTTGGATTTCTTTGGTGCTAGAAATCCTCTAAGGAACAAGTTACTTCCAGACTCCCTCTGAGTCCTGATTTCCTTCACGAAAATCCTCTCGCCAAATAATGTCGAATCACCCGTTCTTCAATCCTCCTTTGTTGTTGCTCAGCAACCCGGACCTAGATTTCTTTGGCAAGAAAAACCTGTTAAGGCAGTGACTCCCTCTACCTCAGCTTCGTCTCCACAGACACTGTTCTGCAACAACAACAATAGTGTCCCACCAGCACCATAGATCGAATCTGCACTGCTCCTTCTGCCCCGACAACTGACTGATCTGAGCTCCTCAGGCTCTGCGCTAGTCTAGAGAGCTGACACAATCATTGTGTGAGCTCCTCTTGGCTACTGCGTCTACTCCTCCTGGCTCAGAAGGCTGACACATGCACTGTGTGAGCTTCTGTGTCACTCCTTTTGCACTGCGTCGCTTCTTCGGCGGCTCCTCTAGCTCTGAAACAACACTGTCACTTGGGACAACTGCCTCTCTACAATAGATTTGCTGGATCTTCCGGTTGATGGCTTCAATGTCCTATGAACTGTAATGCTCTGATACCATGTGAAAATTTTTGAATCTTTACAAACAGAAATCCTACTGCAGTTACTGGTTTAGCATCTCCTACTTGTTATTTCATTCAACAAGTTATTTAATCTATAAACAGTGATGAAAAAAACTACTGCAGACTACATTGACATACAGATCATAAACTGAAACAATAGATGAGACAAACACACAAGGGACACTATTATTTTTGGTTTGTATTATTAAGCAAGCAGAACCTGAGTACAACAGGTTGCCTCTCACACTGGTTAACCTTTTAGAAAAATCATGGCAGCAAGAAATACATACGAGGGTTTACCTCATTCTCTAAGTCACAACTGATCCACTGAGTGGCCTGACTCCGACAAACACTACGGAATCCCATCACAATCACTGCTTGGGCTAGCGTCTTGCCTCTAGGAGACTGCGTCACCCCTTCTACTGGATCGATTTGCTGGACGAAGACTGCTGTTCAGCCATCCTGGCTTAGGACCTTGCTTCTTCGGCAAAATATTGGACTTCTGACGAATACTCTGCACTGCCACTGCAAGAGACCCTCCTGGCCTATGTCACCACTGCGTGAGCCCCTTCTTGGGCTGCATAGGCCTCTGCGGTGCCTCTCTGCCACGTACTTTTTTGCTTGGAACTCCTTTCCAATCCAAATGTTTGCTTCTGCCCCTCTCACTGCAACTTAGATCACTTGTTCGATTTTCTCAGCAAACCACGCCCCAGAAAAATCGAACTGACTGATCACTTGGTGTATCTCCAATTGACCCTCAAGCCTCCTCTTATACTTTTCCTATTAATGAATCAACGATCGAGATTAAGTCCCTAATCAATGGTTAAGATTAAAATAGACTTGATCCTTGTCTCTTAGTAACTTCTCACCCATATTTTTTATTAATACCCATTAATATTTTTATTTTCATAAGTTTAGACTTAGGAACCCCATTAAAAATATTAATTATTTTAATAATCACAATTTGGGTGGAATTTCACCAAACGATTTCTGGGTCTTGGAGATATTATGTATTTTAGCCCCTCCACAAAATTTCGGAGCTAGAGCACATCTGATGCTACCCAAAATCAACAATAGCCAGTTGGGCTTCCAATGAATTGTACTCTGATTTACTACTGCATAATAATAAAACCCTCAAAGCTGCTACATTGGTTTTCCCGCATTGTGTTTTTTCGGGGACATTTGTCCAAAAATAACTGTCATTGTGTTGTATATTTTTCCTGTTCAGTTTCTTGTTTTGGCATATTATTTTAAATAGTGAATGCTGCAGTTGTATTTACTTCGATATTTATTGTAGAACACAATAAATAACTTGTATGGATTAACAAGTAGGAGAAGTAACATCACTTTGCTGCAGTAGTGATTCTAGGTTAGGAATTTTCACACCTAGTTACACTTTTCAACATTCCCTCTTAACTAAGGAGGTATTCATAATGGTACTTGGTCATTCTCAATCTGAAGAGTTTCTCATAAGAAGAGTCAGATTGATAACCCATCTATATAGCATCATATCAACCAACATTGTCACATAGCAAGGCCTTGACTAACAACTCTATCTCTCCACGAGATCTGAGCACAATGCTGGCGAGACCAATGATGTATAGACACCCTCATCATTGTCTCTATTGGAACATACCCCACTCGGGTTCTGAGGGTGTGTTCCATCATGACTATTCTTATCTTGGATTCCCAGTCCTCAAAGAATATCGGTCCTCAACGACTAATCTTATCTTGGATGCCCTAATTCATCCTCAAAGAGCATCAGATGCCAGATGTTTACCTAATCCTCCATTCTGTCTTTTCAAGTGAAGACAAGAAAGATGTGTCTATCTCTCCCTCTTAATTAGGGAGGCCATATCTATTCCAATAGAGGAATGTACTCATTCCTACAGAAGGAATGTACCTAAGCTCCCTCTTGGCTTAGGAATTTTGCTTCCAAGTTTCTACCAAGTAAGAAACTTGTTTCCAAGCTCCCTCTTAATTAGGGACCTACAACAACTCCTCAGGTGGAGGTGATGGGACAACCAACTGCTTGAAGAACTCCTTCTCACAATGTCATGAACTTCTTTTCGTTATTTAGGAGTCTTCATGTTTGGGACTTCTACATAGGGCACTGACCATCCATCACTTTCATCCATGAGTCAACCATGTCATCATTGGAAAGTGATCCATCTATCCATATCTGGCCTTCCTTCATGCCATGTTTACTTAAGGATCTTTCATCTTACTACATTTGCATCGGTGGTGGAAGACATCCATAGATCTTCCTTGGAAGCCCTGCATAAACCCATCTAGATATTTGTTCAAAAATAAAGGAATGAACATTAAAATCAATATTACCTTTGTGATGGTCTTTCATCATGACATCTTCTAGTTTGCATCAGCATTCTGCATACACATTGACACATCAGAGTCTTCATATCTTTCTTGGAGATGTCCTAGTCAAATCTTCTTGGTCTTCCAGATGTTGATTGCCTTTGCAATGGTTGCATATTCCATGATCTCTTCCTTCCTTTCTTCACAAATTTCATTCCCAGGAGCTTCCAATCAGAGTTCCTCAATTGTAGTCAACCACCTCATACTTCATATGAGGACATATTATGTTGATTTCATCTAGTGAATGTGTGACCCATGCATTCTTGCATTCCTTTGCGGGAGGATATCCTTTCTTTTGATCATGCTCTTAAGATAGAGCATTGGTCCATGTTACCGGCAACCATATGACATGACTCTTCAATATAGACTGTAAGCATACATAACTCATTTTCCTTTGGGTCATCCAGACTTCCCACAACAACTTCCTTGATTGAAAGAGCTTCAATCCCTTGATCTTCTTCACTTTTATGTCATCATACCATTATCTCATGAATTCCACAAGTTTGAAATTCTTGCTGAAACAATTGCTTCCACTCATGATCAGTGAACCTTTTAATGAAGTTTCCATCAGAGAATCTTGAGGATCTAAAGTATCCCCATAAGCAGATGTTTCCATTTGACAGATGTATGATGAACTTTGCACTAGATGACCTTGCCACTTGTGTTTCCAATGAGATTCCCAAGAGCTGTATCCTTGACTTCCATAGGTTCTAACCTTTCTTCATGCTTCTTTATGATGATGTCCCAAGCTCTTGCTTTTAATGCTTCTATGATGCCTTGATGCATCCCATTATTTTACTTAGTGAATCATGATAGCCATATCTTAGAAGACTTAGGAATTTGAAAAGAACTTATGTGAGGAAGACTATCTCAATAATGGAGATGTATTACTTCCTCCTTGGATTTCTTCTTTTAAGCTTCCTTCACTTGCTTGGTGATGTGAGATTCTTCTCCTCCTCTTTTGTTATTGTCCTTCTTGATCTTAGGACAATCTCTCCTATAGTGCCAATATTCTTGACATCCATAGCATTGTATTTTAGCCATGTTCTTCTTCTTTTTCTGAGGACCAAACTTTCCAAATGTCCTTTTCTTCTTGTCATTGCAGCATAAGCTTGATTTTGTTCACCTGCTCCCACATCAGATTTGCCCTTTAGTCTAGATTCTTCAATCTTGCATAGTGACCATAGATCTTGGAATGGAGTAGCTTCTTTCTTCACATAAATACTTGAAGTAAAGTTACCCCACTCCTCAGGTAGTGCATTTAATACAATTGTAGTCATTTCACTATCATACATGACTTCTCCCATATCTTGTAGTTGATACGATCTTAGATATCCTCATAAAGTATGAGGCTATTCCATCTTCCCTAGACATATCCAGCTTGTAGAGTTCTTGCCTTAATGAGATGACTTCTCCAACAATGCTTACGGAATACAACTCTACCAGTTTGTCATAGAACTTTTTTGAAGTTTCAAGTTGACAAACATATGGGATGAGGGGATCCTTGATGGATGCTATGAGAATCCTTTGAGCCCTAACTTCCCCTTTCATATACTTGGCAAGAGCTTGAGCATCTTCCTTTCTTGGTTTAGTGATAGAACCTTTGACAAGTTCCATAACCTAATTTTCAATGGGATTTAGATCTGTCGTTTTCTTCCATGCAAGATAGTTTGAAACCCCAACCAATTTGGTGCTTTCCTTGCAAAAAGACATTTTGACAGATTCAAATGTGGACATAAATATACTTATTTGATAGGATGCTCCTTCTTCTTGCTGCGTCCTTGATGTTGATGATGATATAGAGGATAGAAAACTTCTCCTTGATGAAGGTAGTTTTCTTCAAGAATGATCCCTGATCCCACAGAGAGTGAGATGACACCGCCTTTTGGTCTAGCTTCCTTTGGATGAATAGTCTTCAAAACACTTTAACTTGAGTAGATGTAGGGTTTTGGCCTTCTCCCTCTTGATGATGATCCCAATACTTCTTTGTAGATTTGTTTGATCTAAGGTTATGATGCTTCCTTTGACTTCAAGATGATCTTCACTTTGATGCCTTCCTTGAGATTTTATCCTTGAGTGTCCCTTGATAAGATGCCCCTCCTTGACTTAGTCACCTTAGCTATGATACCATGTTGAGAAATCTGGGGTATAGCAATTATGTGATTTCTCTTCTATTAATAACTGCTTGTGAGTTCTTTTTACTTCTTTAGATTAATATCTTCTTTTACTTAGGTTATTAGTGTTCTTCTTCATCAAACAACTACCAATGCATAAACCATAAAGAGACAAGAGACACAAAATATAGACTATCAGCCAGGGCCAAAACCTCTCACTTTTTGAGAGGAAAACCCGGACAAATTCTACGTCTTCTAGAGATTCTAATTGATGAATACCAAGACCAAGACTTAATTGCCACTCCAAGACCAAGACACAAAGCTTCCTCTTCTTACTTGAGTCAACGATTGTCAAACTATTTGCTTCTTCCTCTTTCTCGGCTTCTCTTCAGATCTCATATTCCTTTCTTGGCTTCCCTTCAGATCTCAGATTCCTTTCTCGGCTTCTTGAATCAGGCCTGTAATATTTCAGACTTAGCTTCAGCTCTTACTTTGGTTATATGTTCTGAATTCCTTCGCTCTAGATGGAGGCTTCTATTATGGCAATACAGCTTGAGTATCACCCTAACTTTCTCTGTGGCAGACCTGTAATAACTCGTCTTCTTCTGCAGTCCCTATACCTTGCACGTGTGAAGAGTATCCACCCAAAACAGATCAGAAATAACCTTGGTTGTGTTCTCCCTTTCTTCGCTTGGTGATAGGCTGCCTTTTTGATGAACCTTGCACTTCCTTTTAGCTTCAGACCTTGACTGAATTGTCTCTGAAATTCTGTCCCTGAAGTAGGGCCGAGCCCCATTTATAGTTGTTGTCCATGCTTAATTGGCTGACATGACATGTGGTGAACTGATGTGTTTTTTATGAGGATATTATTATCCTTTAAAGCCAACTTGTAGGAGGAGATTTTGCTTGGTCTTGGAGGGCTATGTATACTTATCTAATGACTCATACAAAATGCAACATGCTCAAGAAGGGTCCTTCATACATGACATTGACTCTCTTTGACTTTATGACCAATCCTAAAGGCTCACAATGGGAGCCATTACTAAAAATAAAATTCCTTGCTCATGAAAACCATGAGACAAGCATTACAAAAATAATTTTATTTTTCTTTACATCAATTACATAAAATCACATTTACATATGTCTATATGAAGACTTACACATTTCAACATGGAAAAGAGATAGAAAGCGAACAGAAGATTTGATAGAGTTATATCTTTTTCAGATTTTATTCACTTAGCATTTTAGCTGAAGCAGCATAGATAACCTGTATTTTTTGTATAATCATGTGTGCACAGCCTTTTTTTGATTTTATTTTTGGCAATATTAGTGTTTGCTTTGAGAAACTAATTTTTTTTCATTTAATGTTCAGGGCCACATTCCTATCTTTCCCCGCATTTTTGGCCATGAGGCAACAGGGTCGGCATATCTAACCCTTTATCTTCCATTCTTTTTTCAGTCTACCCTTTTCTTTTTATTTCCTTCATGATTTCCACTTTGTTCAATTATTTCACCTTCTTTCTTTTATGTGCTTTATATTTCATGTTATTGCAGGATTATTGAGAGTGTTGGAGAAGGTGTAACTGACCTCCATGAGGGTGATCATGTCCTTACCGTTTTCACAGGAGAATGCAAGAAATGTAGACACTGCAAATCTGATAAAAGCAATATGTGTGAAACTTTAAGAATGGAAAGAAAAGGTCTTATGCAAAGTGATCAGAAAACCCGTTTTTCCATAAATGGGAAGCCTATTTATCACTTTTGTGCAGTTTCAAGCTTCAGCGAATACACTGTTTTGCACTCCGGGTGTACTATTAAATTAAGCCCAGATGTTCCCTTGGGAAAAATTAGCGTTCTCGGCTGTGGTGTTGCTGCTGGTAATAATTAGTTAGCATGCAGCTCTTTACTGTTCAATGGATTTTATTATTACAATTTTATTTTTTATTTTTATTTTTTTCAAATCATAGATAATGTGATTGTGAAGATGAAATAAAATTATTTAAGAAGGAATGATAGGATGCCTCAAGGTGATAATAAATTTGATAATTATTTTGAACGAAAATAATAAATATTTCTATTATGGAATAGAGTTAGTGTTCCCTTTTGCAGTATCATGTTACCATATCTCTCCCAAAGATTCTGGAGATCAGAAGGATTTGGCCTGCTATTTTCCTTGTCAATGATGTAATGAGGATGTTGAAATTAAAACAATGATTGAAATAGTCATGAAAAATTCTGGCAAGTAATGTAAGAGCAGAATAAGTTTCCTTTATAGTAAGCAGTGAACAGATCTCTATAGTTTTATTATCTTACTGGTAAAGATGTGAATTAATTTAATTATGAAAAGGAAACACGTTAAGCTTCATCTGAGAAAAAATCTCATCACTTTTGATGTGTATTCCTTGGTCTCCTAACCTCTTTTTTAGCCAATGGCCTTTCACAATCTTATCACTTTAATTACAAGGTAGTCTTACATTAATATAATAGACCATTTTATGATTTGAAAACCTGCATACCTGTACCTCCCATACAGGGAGAGGCTTAAAATACATATTCATCTAGATGATTACATCTAAGATGCTGTTCCTTAATTTGTCTTTTCTTACCCAATTATCTTTGTTGATTCAAAAATTCAAATTATTGAAGAAAAATTAGTTTGAAGCATTTCCATAAAGTAATGCTTAGGAGTAGAAAGGAAATGGAATGCTGTATTAGAAAAAAACATTCCGGAGAAGCATATTTAAGAGAATTGAAGCATCAAGATGCTAATAGTTAAAACGGGAGGAGATCCATAAGAAACTGATACTTGAGAGAAGCTTAGCCACCAGAAACAAAGTAGTCTAATTTGGGGTTTAAATTCTTTTCTGTTTGAAGCTTTCAAATGTATATGATCCATGTCAGTTGGCATGAAAATATATGAAAGAAGAGATGGCTTTTATTAAATTGTCATTATTTGTATACATCATCTCAAATTTCAGGGGTGTTAGGAGCAGGGGGGGGGGTGTGATCTATCACCACAAGGATCGATGGGAATATCCCTTTTCTTGAGGTCTAGGAATCTCCACAAACAACCAAGCAAAACTTAAAAGCCTACGTGCTTCTGCAATGTCTCTCTTTGGCTACACAGAGAAAAATTCAAGATTTCATTATCATTTGTGACTTTGCGATTCTTTTGCACCACCTCAACAATGGCTCCCTGCCATCTGACATCAAACTCCAAGCTATTGTAAAAAGGATCTATCATATGCTAGGAAGCATTCATTCCAAATTATTTAATCATGTCCATAGGCATTGTTACCACAAAATCTAGTAGGCCTTGGAGAGGGAAACCCTACAAGACTAATAGCTAGACTAAGTGCTATCAATGGGGCATTGGCCCACTGTCACCATAGCTAAGGTCCCCTTGTTATCACTTAATCTAGCCATTAGTCTTGTAGGGTTTCCCTTTTCAAGGCTTGCTAGATTTTGTGGTAAGATTTTGGCGCCATTGCCGGGGACACGAAGCATGTGCCTTGTCCCCATATGGCAATATAAATTCTTATTTGGCAACTCCATTAGAAGAACGAAGCCCTTGTTCTTCATTGAAACTCAAAGTCAATGCTTGTAGGGTGAAGCAAGCATCTATCAAGGCATTTTGAATTCACCCTAGTGACTCCCCTTTTGGTTGTTATGTGAAACTCAAGGAAATAGCTCCTTGGGATCTGCATGATGTTAACATTTCTGAATTTTTTCATATAGAAAAAGGAAAATGGCACTGTTACCGCTCAAACTAGCAGGGGTCCTACGAGGGGATCCTATAGAGCAACTACTAGGTCAAGTGGCAACAATGGCGCGATATCCCGCTGTCACCTTAGCTAAAGCTCTCTGCTGTTTATGGACTTTCATCGATGGGAGGAGTCCCGGTATGAGAGGAATCACAAGAATAGATGGATTAATGATAGGATATGGGGTGATTCCTAAAGCCTATTCACAAGAGAGGCTCAAATAATTGGCTTGCTTGCTTTGAAAGCAAGATAATTAGCTCTCTAAGAAGGGTTATGAGGATGCTTAGACCTAGGGTTGGAGAATATCCCTTAACAAGAGGTATCCTAGACCTAAGAATCCTAAAGGAGGAATGGCTTCTATGTAATCTTTGTGGAATGCGAGTCACAAAGTTGTGGGACCACAAAGAACCCAAGTGGGCCCAAACTAGGTCAAGGGTGTGGAGTTGATCAACAATAGAGGGGCTTGACCAAGTTTGGGAGGAGAATAAGGTCAAAGGAATAATTTTCTTTTCAAGTTCAAATGCAATGATCCAAATGAGGACACTAACCCAAAGCAACCTAGGGAGAGGAGTGATCCTTGAGTTAGGGCTTTCAATATCTTGGGATTTCACCATTGGATTGATCTCAAATTTGGAGGACCCCTTAAGAAAACCCCAACCCAGTTGTGGACCAAATTTCAAAGGTTTTGGATGGATACAAAAGATTTCACTTGATGCCCTAGGTGACCTACTAGGGTTAGGTCTAGAAAGAGGGGAAAAGGCGAGAAAAATATTCGTTTGAGTGACCACCAAGACGCTAGATTAGTGCCTTGCCCTGGGAGAGATGGAGTCAAGGTAATTCTGAAATTTGGAGAGAATTTTACCCCATCAAGGAGTCCTTAGGCAACTTCACATGGCAAATAGGGCATGAACTCAGCCGCCAAAGGATTTTATACTTCGATTTGCAAGAATTGATGAGTTATCAAGGTGTATTCAATGAAATTAAAGCTTTAGGAACATTCAGTCATCATACATGACACATGTAACATATGCAACATTTCAAAAGTCCAAATTTTCCACAATTTCACATAGATTAGGGCAAATTTCAGATCTAGAGAATGAAAATCCCATTCATTACTCATGTGACAAGATAAATGTAAAGAATAGACATGAAAAAGAGCACTTACATGTACAATGAGTATATCCAATCATCAATTCAAGACAAATTTGAAGCTTCAAGACCAAGATGAAGATATCCAAACATCAAAATCCATCCATGAAACCAAGCTCGTCCTCCAAAAGGGAATGCAAAATTCTTATAAGAGCTACTAATTCAATCCAAGTGACGATGAGAGAAATGTATCATCCTCTCATCTATTTATACAATCCAATAGGGGATTCGAATGGCCCTATTTGCCTATTGTAGCCCCAAATAATAAAATAATGTACAATAATGATATGCCTTGGTGACAAGCCCACCAAGATAGCCCCAAAAATAGAAAGATAAGCCTCTCAATAGGGCAAAATAGTAAACATGATGAGTCGTTGGGCCATTGAGAAGGCCTGGTGGAGTCCAAAATGTGCCAGTTTGAGAGAATAGGCTCCAAACATAGTGATCAAGGGCCCCTTGATATCCAAGCAAGTCACATGTGGTGTCCCCAAGTGGGTGTGGGGGCACAATGACATCCTCATGGGCCTCCAAGTAGATCGACAATGTCTGTAAACCATCTGTAAGGGCTAGAATGATGACATAAACCCTCCCTTTGTCTCTCGTGGTGAGACACATCCTGAAAAAAGGCCCTGGAATGTCTCCCAAGTATATGGTACAACTTTGAAGCCAACTGGGCGTGGTGATCTAGATGCATCATCCTCATCCAAAAATGGAACATGAGCAGTCAATGAATGGTGCTGGCGATACATGAAGTGCTTTCTGCTATAGTGGAGGCCCATGGCTCTCAACACCCACCCTACAAGTGCAAATGTGGCCCTCTGGAGGGCTTGGACCCTATATAGGGAGCCCAAACCCCAAATGGAGACCCACCTGCACTCTTGCATAAGATCCAATGCGTCCCCTTGCCCTCTAGTACAACAAATCATTAGATTAATCAAGTAAAAGAGTTTGCAAATCATGGAATCAAATGGACACTTCATGGTGGCATGCCCTTCCGTAGTGGGTTTTGGCATGTACAGGTGTCTCCAAGTTCAATAAGAGGGTTAACCAAGGACCTTATTAGGTGGTTTCAACCAATGTGGAAAAAGTCGAAGTTGGGATTAATTCAGCAAGGGTTCAAAAGTTGAAAAACTCGGCAAAGTCTGGAGTTTTTTGAAAAAGTCGGCAAAATTAAAAAACACAAAATTATTCATTTTTTAAATATTTTTTTTAACATCTAGAGTATCCACAACATCAAATAAATGCCTTTCCACCCAAACATGTAAAGAAAGCTAATATATAATATGTATATGAAGTCTAGTGCTACATCACATATCAAAATAGTGAATCAACTCTTGAATTTTGAGTGCTGTCTGAGTCTCAACTCTCAAGAGTCAAAATATCAACAAAAAATATAATAAATGTATATCATGATTCATCTAAAAGTCATCAAGTAATCAGTCACTGAGATCCTCTTCCCCTTTTACGGGAATAGGCAATGGCTTTGCCTTTTCCTCTAGAGGAAGAAGGCCCTACCCTTGGGGATACAAAATCAAATGGACTCAATCGTCCTCTTGAAGTCGATGGAAGAGGTGGCCTCTGTCCTATGCTGCTGCTGCTGCCCATCCTAGATGGTGTCACCTCCTCCTCATCATCCTCATCCAGCTCTGCTAGTGCCTCCTGACCCTGATGTTGCTCCTCCTCCTCTACCTCTGGCTCTCCCTCCCCTGCAACTGCTACATCCTCTAGATCCACACCTAACCAATCCAGGATCGAGTCCATGATCGGCCTCTCAGTCTTGACTCTCCATGAAGAGGTGGTATCAATATTGTCCAATGAGATGGCTTCCACATCAGTGGGTTTCTGAAGCTGTCTCACCCACAATCGAAGATTGTAGTAGACGTAGACCATGTCATTGAGGCGTTGGGACTCCAATCTGTATTAGGGTCATAGAT
>APFE030407408.1:66987-121095 GCA_000404065.3 Pinus taeda | reverse complement strand
CATAGATTGTAAATTAGTACTTAGAAAATTTAAATATTAAAATTAATCAAATGAATTCAAAAAATTTAATTTGAAATCTTTCTACCTGTTGCGCTTTTTGCTGTGTATTTTGTCAAATACACTCCAATTGCGCTCACACCCAGAGGAACTGCATGTTTGGCTAAGCACTAGAATGGCAAGCTTTTGGAGATGGGGTACTCTGGCACCATAGCTTGTCCACCAAGCATCTACAAGTTAAAAGAAAAATGAGAAACATAAAAGAAAACATTGAAATTCTAAACTTGAAAGTTTGAAACAAACTGAAGCTTACCTGGCATTTTGGTCGTCCTATTCTTAATAGCCATGTTAAAACTAAATGTGCCACCTCCCATCCTATAGACCTCCATTGCTTTATAAATCTCTTCACGTTCTTGCTTAGATGACACCATCCTCTCGACACAAGTGAAGAATCCATCCATCACCTCGGCATCAAATCTAAAACCACAGGCATAAGAAAATGCAGGGTTGAGGTAGATACCTGTAGCATGAATGGGGCGATGGAGGGTATTGTTCCATCGCTGATCAATCACTCTCCATATGACCTATTGTTTCTCTAACCCCTCGTCTCCCTTATCTACATAATAAGCACGAATGGCTTCTTTGGCCTTATCCATGGCCTCATACAAGTAGCCCATTGCGGGCTTGTCTCCATCAACCAACCGAAGAACTCTTACCAAAGGTTCTGAAATGGCACACACCTCCTCTACTCCTGTCCAAAAGCTCTGATCATATGAAACTAGTATGCATATGCCCTCTCCCTCTGGTTTGTGGCTAATAGATAAAGAACGCCAATCCGCTGAGTGAAACATGCTCTTCACATCCCACATAGAATTCAACAGAGATTGAGGAGATATGAAAGTAGTGCAAATCGTGTAATGGCAGGACACACCAACTCTTTGTTGGTGAATTTTCTCATCAAGCTAAGCACAGATGCATGATTATATATAAATTTTGTTATGCTCTTGGATGATTCGACAATATCCTTCAGAGTAGGAATCTTACCTATATCCTCCAACATCAAGTCAATGTAATGAGCAGCACAAGGTGTCCAAAACAAGTTAGGATACCTCTCCATAAGCATCTTGCCAGCTGCAACATAATTTGCAGTGTTGTCCGTTATGACTTGGAGAACATTGCTTGGGCCTACTTTCTGAATGAAGATGTCCAACAACTCACATAATGTACGTGCATCTTTAATGCGTGAAGATGCATCAACATATTTCATAAACATTGTCCCCTTGGGACAACTAACCAAGAAGTTAAGAAGGGTCCTACCCTTCTGGTCAGTCCAACCATCTGACATGACTGTGCATCCAGTTTGTTCCCATGATGCCCTAAACTTTGCCAATCTAGCTGTGGAATCAGTATTTTCATCTTGAAGAAGAGGCCCTCTCAATTCTGCAAAGGTGGGGGCTTTGTACCCCGGGCCAACGACAACAATAGCATCAAACATAGGTTGGTAGAATGGGTTTGTCTTGGCAATGTTGAAAGGAA
Source organism: Pinus taeda (assembly GCA_000404065.3). Lineage (NCBI taxonomy): Eukaryota > Viridiplantae > Streptophyta > Pinopsida > Pinales > Pinaceae > Pinus > Pinus taeda. Next base: position 119,562 of record APFE030407408.1, on the reverse strand, counting down.
CATCACTCCATAGAAGACACTGACCAACCTGTCAGCTTCTGTTTTTTCCTTTTTTTTCATTGCTGATTTGATCCCAGGTTGTGAACCAGTTGTTGTTCTAGGAACAAAAAAAGATGAGATAGATGAGGGGCTGGGACCTATGGGTGAGGAAGGTGATGCTGCTGAAGAAGCACTGCCACTCTCAATTCCCCCCACTCTTGAGCCCCCTACAAGTTGGTTTTTTAGTGCTGCCCTGGTGTCCTTTCCGTCCTTTTTATCCATCAATGATTGAATGGCCCGTTGGATGATTTATGGAGTTGTATTTGTGCAAAGTTCAACATTTTGCCCCAAATGGAATTTTAATCTGTTGATACCTCCTGACATATGCTTGCCACATAACTTGCAAGTCAAATACATTCTATTGACCCCCCCAGTTTTGGGTGTAGTATCAGGTTCACCAAACTCCCACATAGCGTCCAAAATCCTTGGCATTTTGTTTTAAACTTTGAACTTGAATTTAAACCTGGGCATAAAAAAAAATTGAAACAAATTAAATTGCTTCAGCCTTCAAATCAACAAAATATAATTTGTATTGCACTCGGAATTTAGAAACAAATTAGTAAATTTAAAATTTAAATTACAAATTTACAGTACATAGTAGCTATTTTGAAGTCATATGAACACTGCAACTATCATCACATGAACACTGCCGTTATCAAGTCAATATACATTGATTATAAGGTCACTGTTTTATCATTTATGACTATGTGACATGTCACTATTTTATGATAAAAATTTTATCGTTTATGATTATGAAATTAATAAATTATATGCTACAGCCCACAAATTTTTAGGTTCTATGTAGTGTCACTGTGTACTGTGTAGATTCATTGGCAGTGAGTGTTGGTTTTGATTGTTGAGACTGCCCTTTTGAGTCTAATACATATTATACATATTAATATATTATACATATATGGATAATAGCATATACCTTCAGTTTTGTATGATTCCAAACAAGGTCTGCAAAACTTATTAGGTTTTCTTCAGTTAAGAGATTTGGAAGGCTTGAAATGCCCCAACTGTAATTTTTAGACCCACCGAACACTTAAGCATGGAACATTACAGTGGTCAGCCACATATATGTAGAATCCATATATGGATAATGGCTATGTTCCGCTGCCCGCATAGCCATATATACTATATATTATACATATATGGAATCTGGATAATGGCTATGTTCCGCTGCCCGCATAGCCATATATATTATATATTATACAATGTATACATATTACATATTACTTATATGAATAATGATATTACAAATTTACAATGATACAATCCGCTGAAACTTGAAAGATTTAAGAAACATTTAACAGCCTACAGGTATCTCGGGTTAATTAGAAACATTTAACAGCCTAAATCGCGATTTTTTCGTTTACGAAAAAGTCACCAAAAATTCGCACGATTTAATCGTTTTGCCCAAAAAATTGGGATTTTAGGAATAAATTGCAATTTTTTTGGGACTTTTTCCACACTGGTTTCAACCTTTAAAGGGGGTGACATGTCTATGGTACATCCATCAAGTGGTAGGTCACATGTGATATAATGATGGAATGGAGTAGGGATTAGGGGAAGGCTCCAAGCCACTTGCCATGGTACAAGGGTAGCTATAATAGGGGAAGCCCACACTTGTATGAGTGTAGGAGGGAGAAATCGTGGTACATGAGTTACCTCGACCTTTGTTTTTCCATCCTTCTTCATATGCCTTTTGCCTTTGATTGATTTTTCTTCATAACTGCTCAGGGCTCTAGGGGATGAGAGCATGATGTTGATTTTGGGTAGCATCGGATGCGCTCTAGCTTCGAAATTTTGTGGAGGGGCTAGAATACATAAGATCTCCAAGACACAAAAATCGTTTGGAGAAATTCCACCTGGATTGTGAGCTCTTAAAATAATTAATATTTTAATGGGGTTACTAAGTCTAAACTTAGGAAAATAAAGATATTAATGGGTATTAATAAACATATGGGTGAGAAGCTTCTAAAAGGCGAGGATCAAGTATTTTTTAATCTTAGCCATTGATTAGGGACTTAATCTCGGCCGTTGATTCATCAACAGGAAAAGTATAAGAGGAGGCTTGAGGGTCAGTTGGAGATACACTGAGTGATCAAATCAGTTCGGTTTTTCTGGGGCGTGGTTTGCTGAGAAAATCGAACTAGTGATTTAAGTTGCAGTGAGAGGGGCAGAAGCAGAGATTTGGATCGGAAAGGAGTTCTGAGCCAAAGCATACCGAGCAGAGAGGTAGTGTAGAGGCCTACGCAACCCAAGAAGGGGCTCACGTAGAGCTGACGCAGGCCAAGAGGGTCTCTTGCAATGGCAATATAGGATAATCGTCAGAAGTTCGAGATTTTTCCAAAGAAGCGAGGTTTTGAGCCGAGAGGGCTGAACAACAGTCTTCTTGCAGCAAATCGATCCAACAGGAGTGACCCAGTCTCCCAAAGACAAGACATTGGCCAAGGTAGAGATTGCATTGGGATTTTCGCAGTGCTTGCCGGAGTCATGCCACTTAGTGGATCAATTGTGACTTTGAGAATGAGATAAACCCTCGTATGTATTTCTTGCTGCCGAGATTTCTTTGAAAGGTTAGCCGGTGTGAGAGGCAACCTGTTGTACTCAGATTCTTCTTGCTTAATAATACAAATCCTCTATCTGCTGCACCAGTTTTCCCGCATTGGGTTTTCCTAGGGACGTGTTGTCCATAAATAACAGTGTCCCTTCTGTGTTTGTCTCATATATTTTCAGTTTATGATCTGTATGTTAGTGTAGTTTGCAGTAGTGTTTTTCATCACTGTTTATAAATTAAATAACTTGTTGAATGTAATAACAAGGAGCAGATGATAAACCAGTGATTGCAGTAGGATTTATAATATGTAGATTCAGAAATTCTCACATGGCATTAGAGCATTGCAGTTCATAGGACACTGAAGACATCAACCAGGAGATCCAGTGAATTTGCTGCAGGGAAGCAACTGTCCCGAGTGACAGTGTTGTTTCAAAGTCGGAGGAGCAGCTGAAGGAGTGATGCTGAGCTAGAGAAGTGACGCCGAGGCTCATGCAGTGCTTGCATCAACATTTTGAGCCTGTAGAGGGTGACACAATACTAGAGAGGAGCTCACGCAGTGACTGTGTCAACTCTCTGGGCCAGCACAGAGCCTGAGAGGCTAAAATCAGTCAGTTGCCAGGGCTAGAGGAGCAGCGCAAATTCGATCTAAGGAGCTGGTGGGACACTGTTGCCGTAGAACAGTTCTAAGGAGTCAAAGTCGATGCAGAGGGAGTCATTGCCTTAGCAAATTTCTTGCCAAAGAAGTCTAGATCTGGGTTGGTGAGTAGCAGAAAAGGAGGATTGGAGAGGAGTGATTCGACATTTGGCGGGAGGATTTCTGTGAAGGAAATCAAGACTTAGAGGGACTCTAGAGGAGCTTGTTCCTTAGAGGATTTGTAGCGTTGAAGAAATCTAGATCCAAGTCTTGCTGGAGTAGCAACAGGAGAGGGAGAAGAGAACCAGTGCTACATTTGGTTGAGCAGAGATGGCAGTCAATGGACTGAGGGATCAGGACAGATTGGATGGAGCATCCAATTTTGTCATATGGAAGGCCAGGATCCTGGCAGTCCTAGACAAGAATCACATCAAGGACTATGCCTTGAAGGTAGTTGTTGTTCCGGTCGACGCTGATCCACTAAAGAAGTACGAGGAGGCCCAGGCAAAGCCTAAATGCATGATTCTAGACGGGGTCAAAGATCATGTGGTCCCACACATTGCTAAGAAGGAAACAACAAGGTAGATGTGGGAGGCATTGACCACCTTGTACCAGGGGACTTTCGTTCAATGGAAGATGCTATTGGAGAATCAACTGAGACAATACCGGATGTGGAAGGGAGAAGAGATCGATCCCTTCCTCCTCATGTTGCAAGGGATTCGCAGCCAGCTGACTTTCGTGGTGTCTACACTAGATCCTAAGTTCATGGTCAGGACTACCCTGAATGTAGTCAACGAAGACTGAGAGACATTTGTCCAAAGTATCTTCGGCAAAGCTTCTCTCCTTAGTTGGGAGGAGATGTGGGCAGCTCTTCGACAAGAGGAGATTAAGAGGTTGACCAAGGCAGGGAGTAGCGGCAGAGGAGCCCGGGGCAAGAAGGAGGAGGAGGAGGATGCAGCTCTTGCATCATCGGGACAGCAAGTGTAGTAGAAAAGGAAGAAAAAGGATATCCAAGGTTAGATGCTTCAAGTGTGGGGAACTAGGACATTTCAACACTCAGTGCCCTCGAAAGAAGGGCAAGGAAGAGGCTTCTCACTCGAAGGCTGCTCCAGCGAAAGCAGACAAGGAGGATGATGATGAGGATTGTGCCATGAGTGCTCATGCACCTCTGGAGAAGAGGTGGGGCGACATAGAGCTGTAGTCAGGAGGACTACACAAAAAGGGGCAGGATCCTTGAGGTGCCCAAACTCTTGGATCACATATAGCTACGGGAGCCCTTAATGACAATAGCAAAATGACGAGAGTCAGTTGGTGCGAGGGATGATGGAGCAAAAGAGGCAGAGCTAGAGTGCCAGGGTCTGAAGCAATGCAGTGGAGGTTGCAACAGTGCGGGAGGCACATAGTAGATTGCAACAACGCAGTAGCAGTAGAGGGTCAGCACAGATTAGCAATAGAGGTAGCTTCAACATCACGCGGTATCCAGACTGACCAACATGTCAGTTTTTGGGTGGCTTTTCAGTTGCTTACTTCTCAGCAACTGAGTTGCAGTGCAATAGTTAGCAGTGGCAATGTTATGGGCAACATGATACAGCATATTGAAAGGGAGCTATGGTATAGATGTAGCAGTGTCATGGGTAGCAATATAGGATGCAACAATGCAGTGGATGAAGGGCAGTAGGCCAAGCATCAACAACACAGAGGACCGATGCCATGGATCAGTGTGATACTTCTATTGGGGAGTATTGCTAGAGCACATTCCTCACTAAGAGGGAATGTTGATTTTGGGTAGCATCGGATGTGCTCTAGCTTCAAAATTTCGTGGAGGGGCTAGAATACATAAAATCTCCAAGACACAGAAATCGTTTGGAGAAATTCTACTCGGATTCTGAGTTATTAAAATAATTAATATTTTGATGTGGTTTCTAAGTCTAAACTTAGGAAAATAAAGATATTAACGGGTATTAATAAAAATATGGGTGAGAAGCTTCTAAGAGGCGAGGATCAAGTCTGTTTTAATCTTAGCCGTTGAATAGGGACTTAATCTCAACTGTTGATTCATCAACATGAAAAGTATAAGAGGAGGCTTGAGGGTCAGTTGGAGATACATCAAGTGATCATATCAGTTCGATTTTTCTGGGGCGTGGTTTGTTGAGAAAATCGAACTAGTGATTTGAGTTGCAGTGAGGGGCAAAAGCAGAGATTTGGATCAAAAAGGAGTTATGAGCCAAAAAGTATTGAGCAGACAGACAACAGTAGCATCAGAGAAGAACCGCAGAGGTCGACGCAGCCCAGGAAGGGGCTCATGCAGAGCTGACGCAGGCCAAGAGGGTCTCTTGTAGTGGCAGTGTAGGATAATCGTCAGAAGTTTGAGATTTTGCCGGAGAAGCGAGGTTCTGAGCTGGGAGGGCTGAACAACAGTCTTCCTCCAGCAAATTGATCCAGTAGAAGGAGTGATGCAGTCTCCCAGAGGCAAGACGCTAGCCCAAGCAGAGATTACGATGGGATTTTCGCAGTGCTTGCTGGAGTCAGGCCACTCAGTGGATCAGTTGTGACTTGGAGAATGAGATAAACCCTCATATGTATTTCTTGCTATCGAGATTTCTTTGAAAGGTTATCTGGTGTGAGAGAACTTGTTGTACTCAGATTCTGCTTGCTTAATAATACAAACCCTCTATCTGCTGCATCAGTTTTCCGACATTGGGTTTTTCCAGGGACGTGTTGTCCAAAAGTAACAGTGTCCCTTGTGTGTTTGTCTCATATATTTCCAGTTTATGATCTGTATATCAATGTAGTCTGTAGTAGTGTTTTTCATCAATGTTTATAAGTTAAATAACTTGTTGAATGTAATAACAAGTAGGAGACGTTAAACCAGTGATTGTAGTAGGATTTCTGATGTGTAGATTCAGAAATTCTCACAGATACCCCCTTTAAGGTGGGGCAGTTCATTGCCCACCAGGGGTTGGGACAATCACGGGTTCCTTAATGTGGAGGGGCCTCATCTAGGGCCCATAGGAACCAGGGTGATGGCCATAGATAAGGGGTAGAGATCATGTTTGGCTTTTGCCTGTTGATTTTTGTGTAGCTTTGGAGGTACTCTAAGCCCTAGGGTTCGGGGTTTGGAGGGCAAAGTGCCACAAGAGTCACTTGTGGGCTTGGAACCCAAGATTGGGGTTTTGCACCAATCGTGTTTGGGGCATTTCCGTGGAGCACTTTGGACATGTGATTGCATGAGATGATAGAGGGCGGAAAGGAGAATCCAATGCTTTGAGAATCGTCGAATTCCGAGTTGTCCTTAGTGAGATGTGAATTTTTGAAGTTGATTGTTGGATTGACACCATAAGAGTCAAGGTCGGCTTAAGCTTAGTAAGCATCCTTGACAGCTGGACAACCCTTAGATGACGTTTTGGAGGAGCCCTCTTATGTGTATAAATAAGAGGTGAGGAGAAGGCATTTGAGCATCCATTTGTGCAACACACACAAGAAAAAAAGAGCTCGGTGGAGGAGAGGATTTTTTGTTCTAGTGATGTAGCAAGGAGAGGCAGACTAGTGAAGGAGGAGAGGGATATTTCAAGCCTAGTTTAGGGATCCGTATGTTGGAGAGAAGGCCGAGTACCTTGTTGGAGGCTGAGGAGAGGAGGAGTTGTTTCAAGGGCTTGTTGAGGCAGAAAAGAGGCAAGGTATGGCTGTTTTGGGTGGGCTATAGGTGGCAATGTAGGTCTGTGGTAGGCCGCAGGCCTAGACACTCCAAAACAGGCCAACGTGGAGGTGTTAGGGGCTACAAAGTGCCCAGAACAACATCACATGAAAGGAGGAACCTTCCTTGCCTAGGTTGCAGCAAAAGGGAGGCTGTTTGAGTGGATATTTCAGGCCTAGTTCAAGGATCCGTATGTTGGAGAGAAGGCCGAGTACCTTGTTGGAGGACGAGGAAAGGAGGAGTTGTTTCAAGGGCTTGTTGAGGCAGAAAAGAGGCAAAGTATGGCTGTTTTGGGTGGGCTATAGGTGGCAACGTAGGTCTGTGGTAGGCCGCAGGCCTAGACACTCCAAAACAGGCCAACGTGGAGGTGTTAGGGGTTGCAAAGTGCCCAGAACAACATCACATGAAAGGAGGAACCTTCCTTGCCTAGGCTGCAACAAAAGGGAGGCTGTTTGAGTGGGTATTTGAGGCTTGTTATAGCATGAACATGCCCTAACCAAGGACAACAGTACAATAGACTTGGAGCAACAATTGTGTTGTGTGTTGGGTCAAAGATTTGACCGGTTTTGAATTAGTTTGTTGAGCAACTTGTGCGAGCCAAGTGTCGGCGTTGTCTTTGGTGAGAAGAAGCCTCGCCAAATGGGAAAAATGATGAATGGGGTTAAAACGAGCAGAGGGGAGTGATGTATATGGTGTCAGGAAGTGGGCACCACACAACAAAAATCAGGATTTCCCATGTAGTGCTAGCCCTAAAGCTAATAGCCCATAAAGGAGATCCCATGGGACTAGGATACAAGGCTAACCACCAAATTGGGCAAAGGAAACAAGAGTACAAACCTATCCCACTCTTTCCGCCAAATTCCCCACCAATACATGCACAAAAGTGTCCATGATAAGTAAACAAAATTACTAAACTATACCAATAAAAAGCCATACCTTCGGTGTCAGGAGGCCCACCTTCAAACATACAATCATAAAAGATGGACGAGGGACCACATGGCGAGCTTAGGTGGCGAAGAAAGTGGCACATCGAGCTCTCTGGTGGCTGCAACGCGCTGTTGACTACCGACTGAGGAGTGTTACCGCTCAAACTAACAGGGGTCCTAGAAGGGGATCCTATAGAGCAACTACTAGGTCGAGGGCAACATTGGAGCGATAGCCCATTGTCACCTCAGCTAAGGCTTCCTGCTCTTTACAGACTTTCACTGATGGTAGGAATCTTGATATAAGGAGAATCACTAGGGGGAATGGATTAATGAATGGATAGAGAGTGATTCTTAAGGCCTATTCTCAAGAGAGGCTCAATTAGATGGGTTTCTTGCTCGAGAAGCAAGGTGAAAGGCTCTCTAGGAAGGGCTAATGGATTCTCAAGGCTAGGGTTTTAGAATATATCTTGTCAAGGAAGTTCCTAGATCTGAAATCCTTATGGGAAACTTGGGTTCTATGTGATCTTTGTCAAATTCGAGTTAAGAAGTGGCGGGACCACAAAGGACTAAGTGGACCCACAATTAGGTCAAGGAAGTGGAGTTGATTCACCAATGGAGGTCTTAACCTAATTATGGAAGAATTTTCTTTGAGAATTGAATGTAATGATCCTAATGAAGACATTATCCAAGGGAAGCCTAGGGCAAGAAATGATTCTTGAGCTAGGGCTTGTTATATCTCAAGATCCCACTGTCATAATTTCTTGAAATTTGGAGGGCCTCTAGAGAAAACACTAGCGCAGATATGGTCAAGAGATCGAATTTTTTTGATGGCTACAATGGGAGAAAAGTGATGCCCTAGGTGGCCTATGGAGGCTAGGCCTAGAAAGAGAAGGAGAGGTGAGAAAAATAAGCTTTGAAAGTGATCACCTATGGAAGGATTAGTGCGTTATCCTTTGGGAGAGATGAAGTAAAGGAGAATTTGTTGTTTGGAAAGAATTCACCCAATCAAGGAGGCCTTCAAGCAGCTTCGCATGGCATTAGGGCATGAGAGTAGCTACTCAAGGACTTTACACTTCGATTTACAATAATTGATGACTTATCAAGATGCATTTAACACAAATAGTCTCTAGGAACATTCACCCATTCATACATGGCCCATGACAGGATGCAATGTTACAAAAGATCAAGAAGGACCCTCAAGAAGGATCCACTTATCATATCTCATCAGTAATTTAAAAGCATCCAAATATTCAAATATATATGTAGGAGGCATAAGTAATAATCAAAGCAATAATAGATCCATAAGTAAAGACATAAAGGAGCATCATAAGTCAGAAAGTACTTATCTTTAACGAGAGGTGATCCTTTCTCTCTATAACCAACCTTTAAGAGCCATCACTGCCCATTGTTCATATAACAATGTTGCCTTCACTATTTCAACTAACTTTATCAGCAACTAGGACTAATAGAGACTATCCCATCTAGGGCTTCATCAAATCTGGCACAAGTGCTTGAGCATCTTCATATTGACCATGCTAGGGTTTCTAGATTGCAAATCTCAAATCTTTGCCACAAACCAGGGTTTCTCTCAAACTGTAACCTCATAATATCCATCAACTCCTAATAGCCAAATTGCTTAGGGTTTCGTTCAAACCCTAGAATTCTTTTAGGTCTCCACCATCCTCTTCTTGCATCCATCAATGGTGTCATCATAGGGGTGATCTCCATGACTTTTCTTCAACCCAACTCTGCTTCCATGTTAATTTTCTTAGGGCTTGTTGCACTCAAATTGTCAAAGTTCCGAGGAAGCGGAAGTACCAACTTTTTCAACAAGGATTAGATCACATATCAACAGTCCATGTATCATTGTCATCCCTTTGTGCAAGTTATATATTGTAAATGATCTTAGTAAAAACTTGAGTCTATGTAACAATCCAGGTAAGCATATAATTTGATGACGAATTCCCTCTTAGGAGGTTTTTTAACCTCACTGGTTACCTATGTTTTTTCGACATGGCTAACCAGAAGAGTTTTTTCCCTCCAGCTTAAACCTCCAAAGCTAGGGTGAAATTTATTGTCGAATTATGAAGTGAGCCCTAGTGTTTTAGTAGAGTCTAATGTAAAAGTGTTTTGGGAATAATTTAAGCTAATTGGCTTAGTTATTTTATTACAAATCACTTGGTTTACTAGGTCATATTGTGTCGCAGATGGGTAATTTGTCTTGAGGATCTAAGACGAATGTGCATTCCCTCTTTGAGTCTTGTAAATGAAAAATCATATGTATTAGAGGGCTGGAAAAATAATTAACCCCCTCATCTGTAGATTAATTAAATTTTTTGGCAAAATAAAATTAAATCCTAAGCCAAAAAATTAATTAATTAGAGTCAAATTAAATTGTCTTAGGAAAATAAATTCTCCAAATGGAAAAATTCGTGGGTCTTAAAAGAGTCAATTTTTAAAAGTTCTCCACCAAGGGAATATTGTATTTTTCAAGAAAATTTGGACCCTTGGACCTTGGTGGTTAAGTCAAAGTTAAATTTTTGAGGAAATTAGCTCAAGATAACTAATTTTGACTCTTGAGCTTAATTAAAATGGAATTAAATGATAAATTCGAAAATTCCTCAAAAATAAAAAATCAAGGGCCAAGATTAAAAGATTTTGAAGTGTTTATCAATGACCAAGATTATTTTGACAAGGATCAAAGAAAATAGCCATTATTTTTCCATTTGGAAGATTTACCAATAAATTAGAGAGTCAGTTGAGTCTCTAGTCATCTTGATCTCTAGCTAGAATTGTTGCTGAAGCATTTTGCAAACTATTGTCCTGCTGAGAACTATTTTTTCTACTATAATAAAAGACTTTAGGGTGCAACTCGAGGTGTTCTTGTCATTGGTCTGTGGTATGTATTGACTACGAGCATCGTATGTGGTGCTTTATATTGCTATTTTGAGATAATACATAGTTTGTGCAGGTACTCAATCCTTGGTCTCCAAGTTCATAGACTGTGGGCAAGGGTTACGTTGCTTGGATCCCTAGTTTTTGTATGGTGGATTGAATCTTCGCTTGGGCTATAATGAACATTAATTTTTTTGAAGCGTTTTAGCCATTATTACAAGGAAAAAATATCACAAAAATTATTTTCTCAAAATCCATTTGCAAATCCATATATATTTTGTAAATTTAACTTTGTAAATTATTTTTCTAATTTGGGTTGGGGTTTTAGTTTTATTTTTGTATATATTGGGGTTTGGGTGTGTTGACCACTTTGTGTCAACGACTCCATAACAGTACACCCATTTTTTCACAAAAGGGATGCATCATGTTCGAGTGTCCATGGCATTCAAGCTTCATCATCAATCGACAATTTTATGAATATGTCAACCCATTTTGCATATGTAAAATGTAAATAATCTCAGTATGACCGCATCTATATGTAACAACCTAGGTAAACCTATGGTTTTGGTGACGATCTCCATTCTAGGAGGTTTTTTGTCTCACTGATTTATCTATGTCTCTAGACACAAATGATCGGCAGAGTTTTTCCCTCCACTCTTACCCAAAGCTAGAGTGGGTTTTGTCACTAAGACCTTAGGTGATTCTTAGTGTTTTAGATTGAGTGGAAGTAAAAGTGATTTGGGAATAATCCTAGCTAATTGGCTAGATTATTTTATTACAAGTCACTTGGTCTACTGGATTATATTTTGTGTTGCAGAAATGAGTATTTTTTGATGGTCTATAATGAACAAGTTTTCCCCTTTCATGTATTAAAATGTAAAATCTTGATGTAAAAAATATTTAGTGCATGGTCCCTCATAATTAGACACCATATCTAAGTATTAGAGGGTTGGAAAAATAATTAATCCCCTCATAAGCCAATTAATTAAATTTTTTAGCCAAATTAAATTAAAAATCCTAAGCCAGAAATTTAATTAATTTTGTCCTAGTTAAATTTAAATTTTCCAAAGGCAAAATTCGTGGGTTTAAATTTTTTTTTTTTTTAAAGGTCCCAGGCTAAGGGAATATTGAAAATTTTAAGAAATCTTGGACCCTTTGACCTTGGTAGTTAAGTCAAAGTCAATTTTTTGAGGTAACTAACTCAAAATTATTATTTTTGAGTTAATTAAAAATGAATTGAATGAAAAATTCGAAATTCCTCGAAAAATAAATAATTTCGACGGACGAGATTAAAAATAATCAAATCCTTTTCAGCGGTCAATATTACTTTGACGGGCATCAAGCGAACTAGCCGTTGGAGAATTTATCTATAAATTAGAGGTCGGTATCAGTCTACTTTTTATCTGATCTTTGAATCGGGTACTAAGCTCTCAAGCTCTCTTGTATATTTTTTGGAATTAATGCAAAAGTCTTTGGTGTTTCAACTTGCGGTGGTGTTCCTTTTCATGAATCTATGGTAACATCGTTTTATTTTATACAAATATTATTTGAAAATTGCAAATCAATAGCTCTCTTAGAATAATTTGAATACAAGTATTTTATTCAATTTGTTGGATCTAGGGTAATATTTTTAATTTTGATTGAATTAGCAGGTATCTATTTCTTTAGAATTTAATTATTATTCTATTTCTTTACTTGGTTTGATGATTGATCTAGTGTTTGCAGAAGATCTCTAAGGTTTTCCTTGAGCGTTTGGGGTTAGTCCTCGGTTGGACTAGCCAACTCTCAGCATATATTTTCTGAAGAGCCTACCTCATATTAACTTCAAGATTTATCTAAAGATTAAATTTTTATGCATGGAGTTTTTGGGTTAGTACCTCTCTAAAAACCAATTTTTTTTTAAATATTTTGTAGAAAAATTGATAGATCTAGCTAGTAAGAGCTTTAGATCTTTAGATCTGGGAGCAAAGTTAAACTCATACTCCTCAGATTTGTCAGATCTGCAACTCTTGTGCATAGATGTATAGATATTTTGTATACATCTGAAGGTTTTCTAACTTGGGCTTTTGGGATTTTGTTTAGTTTTTGTATATAGTGGATTTGGGTGTTTTTGGTTTTTGTTTTACAGGTGTAGATCTGAAATAAGAAAAGGATTTGAAGCTAGATCTAGACCTTGGAGGGTAAGATCTGGTCTTCAACGATTTGTCCAAGGAAGGATCATCTGGAAATTATTCAGAAGGGGCATTCGAAATTTTGATTAAGGATCTTTATAAAAAATTAAAAAATTTTCAAAAGGTAAAAGAGGTGAAATTTCTGGGTTTTAGGCACTAGGGGCAGCCCTACTTGGCTGCTTCCTCCTTCTAGGCCTTACGGCCTGCATCCCTCTTCCCTGACCTTTTTCCTCTTCCTTTTTCTTCCTCCCTTCCTTCTCTTTTCTTCCTCTCCTCCCTCCTTTCCTCTCCTCCTCGTTGGCCTTTTCTTCACTTATCTTTCCTTTTCCTAACAAGCCCCAGCCTTTTCCTAAGGCCACAGGCCTTATTCCCTTGGGTCTTGCCTGCGGAAGGCCTTTCCTTACTTCCCTACACCTCTTATCTCTCTCCTAATCCGCTCCAGCTCCTTATCTCCCTAAGCTGCAAACCTTTGCACCTATCCTACAGCCCTACGCTGCCTCTTGACTAGCTTGCTATCCTATTTCTCTAGTGCTTGCCTAAACCCTCTCTATACCCTGCTACCTAAGACCTGCCCTATTTCCTTAAGGCTGCAAACCTTCCTAAGGCTGCATGCCTGTCAGCCCTACGCAGCCTCTTCTTTTCCTCCCTAATCCTCTGTCCTTACCTACAACAATCTTTATCCCTGTTAGCCCTCTTTCATTTCGCTGCTACAACAACCTTCTCCTAGCCACCCTTTGCTGTCCTCTGCTGCCTTATCTCCACCAAAGCAGTAATAAAAATTGCAGTTCTTACCTTTCGATTGATAACATTTTCATTTGTTGATGATCTAGAGTGTTTGAGGATTATTTCTAGAAGAAATATGAAAGGGACTCATTGATTTTCTTATGATTTGAGGACAAAATTCAGTATATAGACTTGACCTCAAGCTATTAAAGTTTTGATATCATTCTTGCAGAGGTATGATTTACATTTATGTGCAGTGACTAATCTCATCCGGGCAACAAGTAGCATTACAGTGAAAGGGAAAGTACTATTGGCTACTGCCACCCTTAATTGATATCTATTCTATTACATTATTGAATCAACGTTAGCAATCTCGGTCAAAGTTTAACTTCTTGTATTATATCATCCATGTGAGAGCATCACATGAATACAATTAAATGTCATCAACATTGCATTCAGATTTAAGGTTCATCATAAGAATGACTACATTTTTTATTTGGGCATAAGTTATTAGGCTTGTTTCATGACTGTTGTATCTCTTTTAAGAATCCATTATCTTTAAAAAATCTTTTGAGTGAGTGCTCATCTTGTTCATAAGTATTAAAGCCCGGATCTGATTCCTTAGCAAATTGATCTATCAGCTATGATGGTCCATTTCATTGACAAAGGCATTTAAAGAAGCAGATTGATAATTGTTTGGCTCATTGACCGTGGTTATTCGATCATCTCACATCCATTTGCTAGTTGCATCACACAGCTCATCTTCATCATACTAACATCTCTTCGCAACATTGTTATATTGTAGCTTGATATAATTTCTTAGCAAGTACATCGGTTTATCATTGAGTATTGTTGTTTAAAGGCACTGGTCTATCATTTCTATCTTGCGGTTTGCCTAATGATGTTTAATTTAATATATCTTAACATTGCTCATATCATTAATACTTGCCTTAATTAATAACCAAGTTGCATCATTAACAAATTTCCTTGCCATAGATCACCTAGGTGTTGATTTGGGGTAGCATCGGATGTGCTCTAGCCATGAAAATTGGTGGAGAGGCTAAAGCACATGAGATCTCCAAGACCCAGAAATGGTTTGGGCAGATTCTAACTGGTTTGCGAGATATTAACATAATTAATATTTTTAATGGAGTTCCTAAGTCTAAACTTAGGAAAATAAAAATAATAATGGGTGTTAATATTAAATTGGGTTAGAAGGTTCCAAAAGTCATGGATCAAGCCAAATCTAATCCTAGCAGTTGATTAGAGATTTAACCTCGGCCGTTGAAGGACCAGCAGGAAAAGTATAAGAAGAGGCCTGAGGGTCAGTTGGAGGACACATTGAGGGAGACCAGTTAGTTCGATTTCTAGAGCGGGGTTAGCTGAGAAATTAGAACTAGTGGTCTGTGGAGCAGCAGGAGGTAGTGGGTACGGAACAGAGAGTTGGGATCAACACCAGGAGACCAGCACAGAGGTTGGAGAGGCAGACGCAGATTCTCTTAGGCAGACGCAGATTGTCTCAGGTAGACGCAAAGGCAACAGACTGCGCAGTCATTGGAAGCCCTGCGTGGGTGACGTAGAGAGGCCCAGTGCTGACGTAGAGAGGCAGGAGCTGACACAGTAGGTCTGGGAACTGCGTAGAGGCCAGTAAGCTTGACATTGAGGTTGGAGAAGTGCTGGAGAATTTGTTCTCTATTGGGTAGGCCAGTTTGGCACCCAATTGTACTAAAGAATTGCTGAATAGTAAAATCCTCTTATGCTGCATCAGTTTTCCCGCATTAGATTTTTCCGGGGACATTTGTCCAAAATATCTGTGTTGATGTGTTGATTCTTGTACATGTGTTTGTTTCTGTATTATGGTGTGATATCTGCAACAAGATTTATTTTAATTTTTACTGAAGGGTTTTTTGTAAATAACTTATTGGCAAATAAGTAGGTAAAATAAATTAGTTGTTGCAGTGATAGAATTTTCACACTAGGCCCCGTGGTTCCAAGTAGGTAAAATAAATTAGTTGTTGCAGTGATAGAATTTTCACACTAAGCCCTGTGGTTCCACATGTCTCCCATCATCCATCCGCCTATAGGGACTACCCCCCTTGACTTAGCTAGGAGAGAGTCTAAACACAGTGAGTAGGAATCAGAGTGACAACCCCTACTCCGAGCGTTGTCGCGGTGCCTAGACACTTTGAGCGACAATAGAGTGTTTCTATTTGTATTTTTGCAGGTTAGATCGAGAAAAAAAGTGGGAGAAGAGCTAGATCTAGGCCCTTGAGGGTGATCTAGTTTCTCATAAATTTTTTGCAGGTTTCCCATGGAAAATTTTTGGAAAATCAAAGGAGCTGAAGCATAATTTTTTTGAGCAAGGGTTTCAACCTTCTTGGGACTTCTAAGCTCAGATTCGCCTTGCCCTAGGCCTCCATACCCTCTTTTTCTCGAATGCTAGTCTCATTAGGCATAGCATTGGCACTTGAGGTTTTATTCTTCATCCTTGTGCCCCGATCTATCATCCTTGCCCATTTATCCCCACAAATTTGCTTCCCTTAGACTTATTCTCCAATTATTGGCCTCTTTTACCTGAAAATTGACCTGAAACCTTAAGCTGAAGTTTTAAAGCTAAATATTTGTCAGTTTTGCAGGGTTAAGGTCTCAAAATTCATATTTTGCAAGTGACAATGTGATACTAAAGTTTCAACAATTTTCAATGGTGGGATATTCAAGGCCTTGGGCCTAGGGTTTGACCTCTAAACCCTTGTTTTCTATAGTTTTATTACAACGAACAAATTACTAATAATTAGGCTCTAAAATCACAAACTAAATGGTCAAAGTCATTTAAAATTGCAAAATCTTTATTTTCACAAATTTGGGCCTCTTGGGTATTTAAATTTTGGCCTAAATCTAACATTTAAGCTTGATGGATTTTTTTGCATAACTAAAATTTTTTGCAGTTCTGAAATTTCTGAATCAAATACTTAATAAAGGCCAAAAACTGAAATTTTCAATTTTCTGATTTTTTTTTTTCTATTTTTGGAAATATTGGGCATCTATTTTTGGCTTGGTTAGTTTGTTGATCTATGGTTAACTCACTACTGTAATAAACATATTAGTTCTGAAAATTGTTGAGTCAAACTTTCTAAAAGCCCTAAAATTGAAATTTTCAAGTTCTAGTGCATTTTGCTATTTTTGGATATATAGGCCATCTATTTTTGGCAGTTTTATCTTGCTGATTTGTCTTTACTTACGGCTGTAAATCAAGAAATCAAATCTGAAATTTTACTGAATACATCATCTTAAAGTGATCTAAACAAGCTAAATTACATTTGTTGGTCATTAGAATTTCAGTGTTTTATGTGTTGGGCAAGTTTCATTATTTCAAGTGGTTTATGCGCCACTGCTACAACATTCATAGGATCTAATTTTTCTGTAGTAGTATTTGTGGTATAAATTTTCATAAATCTATAATCAACATCTTGATTGACTATTTTAAGCATTTGGCATTTTGGGTTACTTGGTATCTTGTTGAATATTGTTGAAATTTACACTTGTATCTCTAAGCATTTTATCTTGTTTAAGATTGCAATCATAATTGTTAAGTACTCTTAAAAGGATTCTGATTAAGTGCTAAAACAACTTAAGAAAATCTTAACTCAAGATAAATCTCACTCATAATCTCTAGCATAAGCATACTAGTCTATATTTGCATTAATAATTTACCTTCTAGCATAAGCTAGGTTGATAGAGATATAGGACAACTCTTCTTATCTAGCTTGAGGGGCCTCGGCAACTCTTCGGTGGTTAACATGGTAACCTTGCAGTCATTAGAGTCACAGTCTCTGCAGTGCCGGAGGCATCGGGCGATAGAAGCCTAACAGAAGGTATTGTTAATCAGGCCCTAGCTTGCTTCCTGTTAGCCTCCTTCCCACAACCTACCTTAGAGCCTAACTTCAAAATAGTTAAAGGAAGGTTACACTTAGACTAGGAATTTAACTAAAATTTACAAAGATCACTGCATCTCACATAGGTCCTAGGATTTGCATATCATATAGGTTAGTCAATCATTCAAGCAGCGGGTGTCCATCCGGTCATTTGGTTTCAATTCATAAGAAGCAAGAATTTGTGACTCCATTAAGGCACTGGTCTCATAATAGAAAATCTAATTTAATCAATAGTCTTGCTTAATGATCCAAGAGGATCCTCAAAATGCTTAAAGTTCAACAGTCTCAGATGTTCATGAAGCCAATGCCAAGTCGAAGATCTTGTCGTGCTGATATGTTGTTTGCATAATGGCCCCAAATGGCCTCCGTATGAGGGAGAAAACGCATTCTGAAGTTTTGTTCAAATAAGCAAAAAATGGGTAGAGCAGGCCAAGTTGTAGTCTCATAGTAGGGCACATGGTAGTCTCACAGCAGGGCATGTGGCAATCAAGTCAAACCAGGGGTAGGTCAAACTAGCAAGGTGTGAGTCGAACCCGCAACCACCGAATTCACATCACAAAACTTTACCAATAGCCCACGATTTCATTTGATATATCACAGTTGCAAGTTTATATTTAAAGTTTGGTTGTTAGGGTATGGTGGGAAGGGTTGGCGGAGCCTGCCATATCCAGCAGCCCCACCAAACCCAAAGATTATGTTTAACAAGGCTCCAAACTTGGCACAGGGCAAATATGTGATAGCACAACATTTGTTTTGGATGGCGCGGAGTATTATTGCTATGTTTAAACTATGATAAGTTTAATGCCACGGGTCGACTATTGTATTACCACCGGTATTGTATACTATGTTTAAAACCTTTGGATAGACCATATATCATATATATGGCACATAGTTGTAATGTATTACCATGTTGAAACATATGATTGTGCCGAGTTAAATTATGCTATTTATTGCAAACCCAATACCGGGAGGTCCGCGGGTTTGACCCCGGGACCTGCCTGTGGGTTATAAAAAGAATTTACCATTGCGCTAGAGCCAAGGGAGTTGTAAGGAGTGTTTGTCGAACTTGTGTTATTTGTGCTTGTAAATGCTTTTTGAGGCATATCTCGACCAATATTGGGCCTTTTTGAGATTTGAAAGTTGCATTGGAGAGCTGAAGCCGAGGCCTATCAATTGACAACAACCATTACTGTCTGTGTGCACATTCCAGAATGGTGAATTTGATATAAAGAAACTTTATGAGCATTTTCAATACAACGGACGCCCATTGGAAGCGGACCTGGAGATGTAGTCCAGGAGGGACGAACTTCATCAGCAAATTTGTTGTGTTTGCTTTTTATTTTTGTTGTTCATGGTTGTTTTCAGATTTAAAGTTTTTGAGTTTAAGGCACATGAAAATCCATTTTCCTTATTAATTCACTTAAAAAGTGACATAGGGTTACCCCTGCTTTACCCACAGTATGCATATAGGCCTATGCCTAAACCATTTTCTGCCCAGGAATTTATATGACCATCCGGTCAAAGATTCATTATAATTGAACAATGGGTTAAGGCCCCTTTAATTAGAATTCATGTGGAATGATTTATTTATTAACCACATAGTCTAGCCCTTCCAATCCTTTCTATCGTGACTTAATACATCCTCATAAACCTTTATTAATTCCTATGGCCGCATATATAACTCTTCCCACTCTTTAACATTGGTTATATATGATTAACTCATAAAACCTTCTTATCGCGCCTTATTTCTATTATAATGCTTTATAATAGAAATACACTAATAAACATACGTAACATACCTTTTCCACCCTTTTCAAAGCCTCCGCACAGTTCTCGAGATTACCTTGATTGCTATCGCAATATCGGGTTCTTCGCGGTCACACTACACACTCTACCTTCCGCCTCCGATATGAGATCATATTCTGGATTTCCAACTCTATATAACTGCGCCTATACCCTTATCGGTTCCGCCTTCATCGCATGTCGCATCATTCTCCGATCCAATTCCATATAACATTTGCGATGCGAATTAATCTCCGTCGTTGATCTTCCGCCATCAGATCAACGACTGATGTCTTCTCCAAACAAACACAACTTGCTTGATAGTCCTCCGCCTTTGATCTGTAAGTAGTGGATCCCAGGGTCCACTATGATTTCGGGTGGACGAGTAGCATAGAGAATAACCGCCCGAAAAAGCGGTTTTCTCTCTCTACTCGGTGTGCTACGTGTCTCTTGGCTAATGGAATCAGGCAGTCATGCAATATTACCACTTACCACCTTTGCCTCGCCCGATATACCACCTTTACATATAAATCTGCTGATGCGATATCAATTCCTCTGTCTCTGCGATTGGATCTCGACTGTTGATATGTTAGATCCAATGGTTGCTGTACGTAGATTCCTTACTCCTCCGCTACTCTGTTTACTTAAGTTTTACGCTATTCCTTCAGTGTTTCTGTGATTTTGAGTTTTTTTTGGGTTTCGGCCTTTCTGCTGTTTTACTGCGCATTTCCTCCTGAGTTTTGACTTTGATCCCTCTAATGGATTCAACGATCCAATATGATCCTCCTCTTCATGTATTTCTCTGTATAATCGCCGAACTTCACCTGCAACTCTCTGTTACACAGAATATGCTAATTCATTCATTCATCATTCAATATTCGATAACACACTTATACAAATTGGAATTTGAATCTATGTGCATATATATATCAACAAACAATTAGATAGTGGGACTCTGTCTCTCCTTGGCCTGATCTTCTAATTAATGGCCTCTGTTACATCATTTGCTCGTAGGCTTACAAACACCTCTATCTATTTAATTATTTAACTCTCTCTTTCTCTGTCTCTACCCTCTAACCTCTGAACATGCCTTTTAGGCTTACATTTATACAAAAAGGGATTCTAAAACCAATCCCTGGTTTAGATCTATAAGCTTCTCAACAAAATCCTAAAATCTCTTTTTCATCCCTAAGGATTCTCTCAAATCCACAAAATCATGAACTAACTCCTAATCTGGATTTTACAATCAATTCTCAAATCCCTCAGTTCTCTAAACTATCCTAAATTTTTCATATTCTCCTACATTTGAGAACATTTACAAGTATGCCTCACAATATTCAATTAATTTCTATTCTCATTAAAATCACTCAAAACTCCTAATAATTACAATAATTCAATACTTAGAAAACCAACTTCCTTGAAACATAAGACCCCCTATGTCTACTAAAATACAATGATAATGTTGAGCTGAATACTCCTGCATCAAAAAGCAACCTTAGTTAATATTTGAAGAAATTGAGCAAACAGTCAATTTTGCTGTTTTTGGATCATATTTTGGTATCAGAGCGAGGTTGATCATGTATAAGTAGGATATTTGCCAATGTGAATGTTGACTAGATCCAGGTTGCGACGTGGAGAAGGGAATCTTGAGAAGATAAATCCAGAGATTGGAAAGAGGAATGTCTCTCAAAAGTTGAAGATGGGAGAGCCAAATGAAGGAGAAGCTACTGAAACAAAGGTTGTTGGAGAGGAGCAATATCAACAAATGTTCTTAGTTATGAAAAGGATGATTGCAAAACTTTATGAAGACAAGAAGACTAGAGATGCAACTTCATATTCTAAAGGCACGAAAGATAAAAAGGGCAAGGAAAGAGCTGATGGTAATGAACCTCCTCCTCCATCTTCGTCTTCTTCTTTATTCTCTTATCATTCAAGTTCAAATTCAGACTCACAAAAGAAGCAAAAGAAATCTCCTTTATTGAAGCTTGATATTAAGTTTGAATTGCCAATATATGATGGTGAAATGAATCTTGAAAAGTTAGATAACTGGATAAAGCAACTTGAGGTGTATTGTAGAATTCAAAATGTTGTTGATGATTCCACAAAAATTCAGTTACCTACACTTAGAATGGGAGGAACAACTTTGACTTGGTGGGAAAGTAAAACTCAATCAGATTTGAAACAAAGGGGCAAAATTATCTCTTCATGGTCTAAGTTTGTTAAAGCTCTTAAAAAGCAATTCTATCATTTAGGATATATGCAACATGCTATAATGGATTGGCAACATTTAAGGCAAGGTAAAGGACATAGTGTGCAAGAGTTTACACATGAATTCAGGAAAAAGGAATTAGCAATTAATGTTCCATTAGACACATGGGAAACTTTGTTAAAGTATATTGGAAGTTTGCATTCTTATTTGTGACATATTTTTCTTATGTTTAATCCAATTGACTTTGATGAAGTGTGTGTACAAGCCATTCATATTGAATTCAGTGGCAAACCTTTTCAATCAAACTTTTCAAAGAAACCATTCAAGCATTCAGAAGGCAAGGGAAAGAGCAAGTTGAAAGGGAAGATATCAACAACGACTAAGAAGGAAGGAGAAAGGCCTACTTGTACCCATTGTCAGAGGGTTGGACACGGCGACTCCAAATGTTGGAAGCTTCATCCATAACTTAAACCAAAGAAGTTCCTTAAGAAGAAGGTGAAATGAAAGCTAATGCTGCAGTCCAACAGGATTTGGGATCTGACTCCGGTGATGAAAAGAAGATTACCGCTATGGGTCTGACAGGTAATCCTTCTGAAACCAGCACTAGTTCTACTTGTTCTGCATCTTCTTCAAAAGCTAATAATGTGATTGAAGAAAATAAGAGAGTTGAATTGTTTCACATAAGGATCATATCCAAGCACACTAATATAGACACATTATTCGATAGTGGATCACAAGCAACTCTAATTTCTAAGGAACTAGTAAGGAAATTGGGATTGGAAACTAAAAATCATCCAAAACCATACCCTTTAGGATGGTTAAAAGAAAATACTCAGATGCAAGTCACAAAATAGTGTCGATTAAGGTTTGCAATTACAACTAATTTTGTTGATGAAGTTTAGCTAGATGTGATTCCTTTGGATACATATGGAGTTGTGTTGGGTAGTCCGTATCTTTATGATCGAGATGCCATATTTCATAGAAAGGAGAATAAGTATCATCTTTTTAAAGATGGAATTAAATATGTTGTCAGTGCACACAAAATTAAGAGAAACTTGCACTTAATCAATGTTAGTTAGATGAAAAGGCTAATAAATTCAAGTAAAAAGTATATTCTCATGATTATTAAAGAACAACCTAAAGATAAGTATGATGCTCTTCAAGGATGTGATTCTCAGTTTAAGGACAAATTGGTTGAAATAGTAGATTCTTTTAAAGAATTGTTTAAAGAACCAAAAAGTTTACCTCGAAAACGAGAAATACAACATGAGATTCTATTACAATCTGATGCCCCTCGTCCGAATATTGGCATGTATCGTATGTCAGTCATAGAGAATGAAGAAATTAAGAAACAAATTCAAGAATTGGTTGATAAAGGATTTATTCGACCTAGTTCTTCTCCATGTGGATCACTGATCATAATAGTCCCAAAGAAAGACAAAACTTGGAGAATGTGTGTTGATTTTATAGCCTTAAACAAAATCACCATTAAGAACAAGTATCCTTTCCTAGAATCGATGATTTGCTTGATCAGTTAAAGAATGCTATTTACTTCACAACACTGGATTTAAGAAGTGGTTATAATCAGATTCATATTGCAGAGAATGATATATGGAAAAC
Source organism: Pinus taeda (assembly GCA_000404065.3). NCBI lineage: Eukaryota > Viridiplantae > Streptophyta > Pinopsida > Pinales > Pinaceae > Pinus > Pinus taeda. The sequence continues at coordinate 96,374 of APFE030407408.1, read as the reverse complement.
TGCATTTAAGACTAGACAGGGGCTTTATGAATGGTTGGTTATGCCGTTTGGGTTACACAATACTCCAACAACTTTTATGAGAGTGATGAATGATGCTTTTCGTCATTTTATTGATAAGTTTGTCATAGTCTATCTGGATGATATTCCAGATATTCTTATTTTCAGTTCAAGTTGGTAAGAACACGTAAAGCATATTAAACAAGTTTTTGATGTATTGCAAAGAGAGAAACTGTATCTCAAACTTTCTAAGTGTGAATTTGGAAAAACTTCCTTAGTATATCTTGGTTACATAGTTGGAAGAGGTTATTTAAAAATAGATCCAGCTAAAATTGATGTGATTGTTAAGTGGCCAAGACCTCAAAATGTGACGGAAGTTAGAAGTTTCTTGGGTGCAGTTCAGTATTGGAGGAAGTTTATTTCTCATTTCTCTTTTATTGCATCACCACTTCATGCTTTAACAATTTCTAAAGCCTCCTTTCAGTGGGGAGGAAAACAACAAAAAACATTTGATACTTTGAAGCAGAAAATTGTTACAGCTCCAATCTTGGCTTTACTAGACCTTCAACAACCATTTGAAATAGAAACTGATGCTAGTAGGTATGCAATGGGTGCAGTATTATTACAAAAAGGAAATCCTATTTGTTTTCATTCAGAAACATTTTCTAAAGCAGTTGTTAACTATCCACCTTATGATGAAGAATTGTATGGATTAGTGGAAAGTGTTAAAAAATGGAAACATTATTTAATGGGCAAAGAAGCAGTGATTCATACAGATCATCAACCACTTCAGTACCTTCAATCTCAAACTAAGTTGCAACAGTCTCGACATTATAGATGGATGGGGTTTTTGCAACAATTTCATTTAGTAATCAAATACAAGAAAGTTATCACCAATAAAGTAGTTGATATGTTATCAAGACCTTCTTTGCATGCTTCAGTTATTGTGCAAAATAGTTCTTTAGCACATGAAAGCTATAAAGAACAGTATGCTGCAGAAACTGATTATAAGGATGTTTATGAATCACTAACTCATGGTGCTCAGGTGGAAGAAGTGAATTATCATGTTCATGACAGGTTATTGTACGATCTTGGCAAGTTGTGCATACCATATGGAGAAAGAGTGCATGTGATCAGGGAAGCACATTCTTCTTGTGTTTCAGGGCATTTTGGTGTAGGTAAGACAATGGCACAATTACAAAGGTATTGCTATTGGCCTCAGATGAATGAAATAGTTGCTAGGTACATCAAAGGTTGTGTCGTGTTCAACAAGCAAACCAAGCAACAAAAAGTTAGGTTTCTATATGCCACTTGTAGTTCCTTCTCGACCATTGGAAAATATACCTATGGATTTTGTAGAAGGGCTTCCAATGTCTAGAAAGGGCATGATTTTTTTGTATGTTGTGGTTGATAGATTTAGCAAAATGTGTATTCTTGTTCCATGTAAAAAGCAAGTTACTGTTGAACAAATTGCATAGATGTTCTTTCAAAAGGTATGAGTTCATTTTGGGCTGCCTACTTCTATGATTTCAGATCCGAACTCTCGTTTTATGGGGGGGGTTTTGGTCCACTTTGTGGGGACTCATGGACACTAAGTTGAAAAAGAGCACAAATTTTCATCCACAAACCGATGGGCAAACAGAGGTGGTGAACAGAACAGTGGTACATCTTCTCAGAGATTATTGTAGCAAACATCCTAAGTTGTGGGATGAATCCCTACATTATGTCCAACATGCTTACAACCGGGCCTTACATTCTTCTACTAACAGATCTCCTTTTGAGACATGTTTTGGGTACCTGCCAAAATCACCAATGGAGTTCATGTTTGGTGAAGAAGCTAAGGAGAATGGACATGGAGATGCCGACAAAGAAATCAAGTTCATTCAAAGAATCCAAAAGATTCATGAAGCAGTGTAGGATCATTTGGAGAAAAGTCAAGCCAAGTGCAAAATGCGTCATGACGAGCATCGGATGGATCATCACTTCTAGGTTGGTGATCAAGTATGGCTATACATCAGCAAAGAAAGGATGAAAGGTGAAGGTAAAAAGTTGAAACCTATAAGGTATGGTCCTTTTAGAATTGTTGAAAAGATTGGGCACAATGCATTCCGGTTAAATTTGCCTCAATACATGCACATACATTCAGTTGTAAATGTTGAAAATTTGAAGTTGTATGAACCTCTAATGATCATGGATCCAGAGAAAAATGTTCAAATTCTGACTATAGATGATTTTGCACCTGAATGTATGACTGTGTTACAGGAAGATACCATCTTGGATAGGAAGGTCTGCACTTCCAGGAATGGAGATGTCGAGTATCTTCGAGTGGGACTCAAAGACATGAATCCAAGTAAAGCAAGATGGATGGAGATCGAGGATGAGGGCGCTGTACCCTCACCTTATGTCGGCTTAAAACCAAACTTTTAGTGGTCCAAAAGCTTCTAGTGGAGAGGAATGATCTGGGAGGATCCTCAAAATGCTTAAAGTTCAACAGTCTCAGATGCTCATAAAACCAGCACCGAGTTGAAGAGCTCGTCGCATTGATTTCGGTGATATATTCGATTTGCAAAATGGCCTCTGTATGAGGGAGAAAACACACTTGAAGTTTTGTTCAAATGGGCAAAAAAATGGGCAGAGCAGGCCAAGTGGCAGTGTTAGAACAGGGCACATGGCAGTCAAGTCAAACTAGGCGCAGGTCAAACTAGCAAAGTGTGAGTCGAACCCACGACCACCGAAATCACATCACAAAACTTTACCAATAGCACACGATTTCATTTGATATATCAAAGCCGCAAGTTTATATTTAATGTTTGGTTGTTAAGGTATGGTGGGAAGGGTTGGCAGAGCACGCCATATCCGGCTGCCTTGCCAAACCCAAAGATTATGTTTAACAATGCTCCAAACTTGGTGCAGTGCAACTATGTGATAGCACAACATTTGTTTCAGATGGCGCAAAGTATTATTGCTATGTTTAAACTATGGTTCCAACTATAATGCCACGGGTCGACTATTGTATTACTGCCAGTATTGTATACTATGTTTCAAACCTTTGGATAGACCATATATCATATAGATGGCACATAGTTGTAAGGTATTGCCATGTTGAAACATATGATTGCGCTTGTGAAAATTCCTACACTCTAAAGGAACCCCTACTGCAGCAAATTTGAATCTACTTCACCTACTTGATTTATAATATACATTAATCAAGTTATTCTTTTGAACATTGAAGCAAATTACTTTTGCAGACTATACTAATTAAATATTTGATCTCATGAAACAAAAAACAAAGTAAAGAACAAGATACATAGAACACTTATTTTTGGACACAATAGTCCCCGAAAAAACCCAATGCGAGGAAACTGGTGTAGCTTTTCTGAGGGGTTTTATTATTATGTAGGAGAAATATCTGAATACAAATATAGGATTCTCATCTAGCAATCCTTTACAGAGAAAATACTGGCGGAAAATCTGAGTGAGTTTTACGGTTTTACCTCACTTCACCCGGCAGAATTTCGGCTGATTTGGCACAAGACTGGCTAACCCCAGCTATTTCTGCGCTGGCTTTGCGTCAGCCCTGTGTCGCCTTCTCTGCCCTCTATGTTAGCTCTCTTGCTATTTCGGCAGTTCCCGACAGTTTCTGCTGTTCCGACAGTTCTGGATTCTTTGTGACAGGCAGCGTTTCTGCGTCAGCTCTCCCGGCTACTGCACTACCTCTGTTAGCGCTCCCGGCTGTTCCGGCAGTTCCGACAGTTCCCGACAGTTTCGGCTGTTCCGACAGTTCTGGATTCTGCGTGACAGGCAACTTTTCTGCATCAGCTCTCTTGGCTTTTGCGCTGCCTCTTTGCAAGTTCTCTCCACCTCTCTATCAGTATTCTCCGGGAAGTCCTCTCAGATTCTCACTGCCCCTCTGCTGCAAGATCTTCGCAATCGATTTTCCTCCTGAGAACTTCTGACCTCAGAAAATCGATTTCCTCAATCTCTTTGTATGTCTTTTCAAATGAACCCCAAGCCTCCATTTTATACTTTTCCTGCTGAGTCTTCAACGACCAAGATTAAGTCTCTAATCAACGACTAAGATTAAAACATGACTTGATCCGCCTTCTAGATCATTCTCACTCATATTTTGATCTGCCTTCTAGACTTAGGAAACCCATTAAAAATATTAATTATTTTAATAAAATACAATCCGGGTGGAATTCCACCAAACGGTTTCTGGGTTCTTTAGAACTCATGTGCTTTAGCCTCTCCACCAATTTTCAAGGCTAGAGCACTTCTAGTGCTACCAAAAACTAACACTCCCTCTTAGTGAGGAAAGTGCTCTAGCAACAATGTCCACCTGCTACTACTGTACTGCTGCCCATGACACTGCCACTGCCACTGCTGCATCTGTACTACAACTGCCTCTCAAACGCTGCTTCTGCTATGCTGCTAGCACTGCCACTCCTAACACTACATCTATACTGCAACTCAGTTGCTGAGAGAAGCAATTGAAAAACATCCAAAATTAGCTGAACTTAACTGTGTTTAGTATAATACAATGAATGTTGGAGTCTGACTGTTGCTGACCCTCTAAATCTTCTGCGCTGTTGCTGACTTTTGCACTATGCCATTTGCATTGCTACGAACCTTGCTCTGCGTTGATCAATCTCTAGTCCCAAGCTACTGCATCTGTCCTCCAAACAATCCACTGCATCATTTAACACTAAGTCCATCTCGCTAATGCTTAAAACTTGAGCTCTTGTAGCAAGTAATTGATCCAAGAGGTGGACTCCTCAAGGATCCTGCCCACGTGTAGTCCCCTCGACTACAACTCAATATCGCCCCATCTCCCTCTTGGAGATGCATGGGCACTCATGGCATACTCTTCCTCGTTTATCTTCGCTGAAGCAGTCTTAGGATCATGTTTCTCATCCTTATCCTCTTTCTTCTTCAAAGGACACTGGGATGCATAGTGGCCCAACTCACCATAACTGAAACATTTCACCTTCGAAATGTCCTTCTTTCGCTTCGACTTCTGTTGTCCCTTCGATGCCATAGTTGCGTTCTTTTCCTCCTCCTTCGTCTTTATGCCACTCCCACTGTTGCCACTGAGGTTGACCTTCACTAAGTTCCTCCTTAACTCCTCCTGTTGAAGAGCCACCCACATCTACTCCCATGAAGGTAGCTTTTCTCTGCCCAATATGCTTTGGACAAAAACTTGCCATTCATTCGAGACTCCATTCAAGGCTATCCTCACCATTGCGGTTCGCTGAGGAGTGGACCCCACTGAAGATAGAGGTTCACCCCTTCTCCTTTCTGCATCAAACTCCACTGCAACTTACATCATATTCCTCTAGAACAGCTAAGATTCTGGTCTTCCATATGACATAGTTGGAAGCTCCTTACAACCTGTCTTGATCTCTGAGTCCATGTGATGCCATCTCACCCAATTGTCGAACTGACTCCTCTAGTCACTGCTTAGCACTGCTTAGCAAGTGAGAAATTCGAACTTTCTGGCGGAAAGTTCTTTGAGGAGAAAATTCCCCTTCTACCTGTCTTCGTTCTTTTCCAGAGAACTTCTGCCCCAATAAAAACTGCCCCCTTCAAGCACTGCGATGAGGCTTTGCATCACTTCCTCTGCCTCTGCAAACTCACGAACTTGAAATCATACCTTTCTGTCATCTCACTCAGAGAGAGATTTCCTCGGATTTGCTTCCCGGTAAGCACTTCGTAATCCTTTCAAGGGGATTTGAATTGCTGCCAAGTGTAGCTTTCAGCCTCACTGCTCAGCACTGGATCTGCTCTTCCTGTTCAAAATCAATGCTCTGATACCATGTGAAAATTCCTACACTCTGAAGGAACCCCTACTGCAACAAATCTGAATCTACTTCACCTACTTGATTTTTTAAATACATTAATCAAGTTATTCTTTTGAATACTGAAGCAAATTACTTCTGTAGCCTACACTAATTAAATATTTGATCTCATGAAACAAAAAACAGAGCAAAGAGCAATATACATAAGACACACTTATTTTTGGACACAATAGTCCCCGGAAAAACCCAATGCGGGAAAACCGGTGCAACAACCTTGAGGGTTTTATTATTATGTAGGAGAAATATCTGAATACAAATCTAGGATGCTCATCTAGCAATCCTTTACAGAGAAAATATTGGCGGAAAATCTGAGTGAGTTTTACCTCACTTCACCTGGCGGTATACCAACTGATCCGACACAAGATTGGCTAACCATGACTATTTCTGCGCTGGCTTTCCGTCAGCCCTGCATCGCCTTTGTTTACCCTCCGCGTTAGCACTCTCCGCAGTTCTGGCAGTTCACAGTAGTTTCAACAGTTCTCGACAGTTTCGATTGTTCTGAGGGTTCTGGATTCTCCGTGATAGGCATCTTTTCTGCGTCAGCTCTCCCCGCTATTGCGCTGCCTATGCGTTAGCTCTCCCGGCTACTGCGTTGCCTCTGCGTCAACTCTCTCGATTGTTTTGGCAGTTCTTGACATTTCCCGACAGTTGCGGCTGTTTCGACAGTTCTGGATATTGTGTGACAGGCAACTTTTCTATGTTAGCTCTCCCGACTTCTACATTGCCTCTCTAGAAGCTCTCTCCGCCTCTCTGTCAGTATTCTTCGAAAAGTCGTTCTCCCTGATTCTCACTGCCCCTCTGCTGCAAGATCTCCCCAATCGATTTTCCTCTTGAGAACTTCTCACCTCAGAAGATCGATTTCATCAATTTCTCTGTGTGTCTTTTCAAATGAACCCCAAGCCTTCATTTTATCTTTTCCTGTTGAGTCTTCAATGACCAAGATTAAGTCTCTAATCAACAACGAAGATTAAAACATGACTTGATCTGCCTTCTAGACCATTCTGACCCATATTTTGATTAATACACATTAATATTTTAATTTCCCTAAGTTTAGACTTAGGAAACCCATTAAAAATATTAATTATTTTAATAAAATACAATCCAGGTGGAATTTCACCAAACGGTTATTAGGTTCTTTAGAACTCACGTGCTTTAGCCTCTCCATCAATTTTCAAGGCTAGAGCACTTCCGATGCTACCAAAAACTAACAACGCTGAGTTAAATAATGCTATGTATTGCAAACCCAATCCCGAGAGGTCTGCGGGTTTGACCTCGAGACCTGCCCGTGGTTTATAAAAAGAATTTGCCATTGCGCCAGAGCCAAGGGAACTGTAAGGAGTGTCTGTCGAACTTGTGTTATTTGTGCCTATAAATGCCTTTTGAAGCTTATCTCGGCCAATATTGGGCCTTTTTAAGATTTGAAAGTTGCGTTGGAGAGCTGAGGCCAAGGCCTATCAGTTGACAGTAGCCATTGTTGCTTGTGTGCATATTTCAGAATGGTGAATTTGATGTAAAGAGACTTTATGAGCATTTTCAATACAACGTAAGTCCATTGGAAGTAGACCTGGAGAAGTATTCCAGGAGAGACGAACTCCGTCATCGAATTTGTTGTGTTTGCTTCTTATTTTTGCTGTTCATGGTTGTTTTTAGATTTCAAGTTTTTGAGTTTAAGGCACATAAAAATCCATTTTTCTTATTAATTCACTTAAAAATCAACCTTAGTTAATATTTGAAGAAATTGAGCAAATAGTCAATTCTGTTGTCTTTGGATCACTTAATTTCAACCATGTGGCTAGGCGAGTCATCCATGTTTCCCAGGTAAGTTTATTCTCAACTTGCTCTCCTTCACTTCATTCCATAGGGACTAACCCCCATAGGCTGCTGTTAGGAGACAGCTAGAAAGGAGTGGGCGGGGATCAAAGTGACAACGCCCATCTTGAGCGTTGTCGCAGTGCCTGTACAATTCGGACAACAACAGGGCTATATTGTTCTTTTCTTTGCTAATTGCCTTTCTTCATTAACACATTACATTCACCCCATAACATCATAACATTATTCAGATTACATCATTATTCAACAACATGTGCAACTATGTAGAAAGAACAATATCATGATCATCAATGTAGCAAAACGTAAATGAAGAATAGAAGAAAAACATTCACACATAGAGACACCAGGATTGGTTGGAGACTAGGGCAAACCCATTAAAAACCCTTTCAAATTCTTCTTCTTAGTAGACTGTCATCAAATGATTCAGCAAAAGAGAGTACAATGATCCATATATTTATCTATGCAACTAACCAACAAAACAATTACATCATCCATGAAGGGAACCCAATAATACTTTACTCAAAACGTTGATTCTGAAGATTGTAATGAACTATCACTGTCTGCAGTCTTTGCGCTCAACTGTCGAACACTGTGATCAATGAGTGAAAGCTTCGGAAGACTGAGATTTCATCTCCTAGGTCCCAGTTGCACGGAGGAGAAGTGGTCTGAGTGATTGTAGCAGCATAGTCGCTCCCTTAAGCCTGGCATGCAAGCGACTGGGGTTAGATCGGGATTGCGACGAGGCCGTGACTATGTTTGAGGAAACCCTAACTCCTAGTCGTATGGATGGAGTGTTTTCCATGCGACTGGAAGGTTCCAGTCGCATGGATGTGCTTCTATGCGAGCGACTGCGGTTGACTTCTTCCCGTGTTGTGCCTCCATTTGAGGCACAAAACCCTAAATGAATGATACGAGCTTTAGACCCTGCAATTTCACCTTAGGGCGAACCTATTCCTCCATGGACGAGCCTCATACCCATGCGAGCCAAAAACCAAGGTAAAAGAGTGTCTAATTATATTGTCTAAATGAGGTAGAGGTCACTTGTATTTATAGCCTTCCAAGGTGGTCCACTTTGCTTTAAGGCCGACTTTATCAAATAATGCATATGTGGACTTTTCTTCATAAGTACACTTTCCATTATCCAATTTGAGTGATCTTTAGGTCGATTTTGGTCCTCTCGAAAAGAGGAATTCAATGCAATTATTATCTCCATCAAGTGAGTTGTCCAAAGTGGAATTTGACCACAGTTCCATATTTTTAACAACACCTAGGGAAAGAGATCTTATGGATGAAACTTAGGCGGATGCACACCAAACTTGGAGAATATGTAGCCTAGTCCTTGAGCTTGATGTTTGGACCCTTGGATTCGAAAAAAATCACTTTCCTAAAATTTTGCTGCAAGCCCTAGATTTTCACCCTACCTTTAGGGGACCTAAATTTAGGAGGAGAAAATAAGGAGAAAGAGGAGTTTGATCACCAAAATGTTTGGACTAGTGCCTAGTGCTTTGGGATATGGAGTCTAAGATGATTCTTAATTGGCAAAAATCGTCCTTAAGGAGGCTAAAAAAATGATGCCCTGGCTATCAACCCTTAACATTTACCCACTCAAGATTTATGGAGTTTTATGGAAGAAAGATAAAATCTCATCCACTAGGAACATTCATCATTTGCTACACAATGAGTAACATATGCAATTGCCAACCAAATAGCTTTCCAAAAATGATTTTCAATAATTAGGGCACAATAACATTAACTTAGTTGCAACAATTCCATACATTAGACATTATTTCAAGTAAATATTCAACAAGAAACACTTACAAGATGACAATATGATATATCCATCAATAAATGATGAGATAGCTCCAAAGAAGATCGAAAATTTTAGCTCCAAATGTCAACATGCATCAAAGAATCTCCAATAACTTCCAAAGAAAAAGTGCGAGTTCTTTTGCAAGAGAAGAATCCAAGTCATGATGATGATCCAATACAAATGAATTTCTATTTATGAGCCCTACAAGGTTGAATAATCAGCCTAAGCCCCTCAACATTGTAAAAATGGGCAAGATACATCCTTTGGTCACAAGGCGACCAAGTAGCTTTACAAAAATATGAATTGGCAATCGAAACACTAGTCGAAATGATGATATCATACTGATGTAGGGCTGTTGGAGAGTCATGTTGAGTCCTCTTTCTGCCAAAATGAGGAAGAGGGCTCCATAAATCTCGAACTAGGGGATGGCCCCTCACTCTTTGTGCAAATCATCATCTGGGAACCCAATTTGTGTTTGGGGGCACAAAAATTGGTCTCATGGGTCTCCTGATGATAGAATAGCTTGTAATGTTCCAATATTGAGGGCTCTGATGATGGTGCTTCCCCTCCCATGTATCAAGGAGTGAGACAAACCTCCTTTGGGCCTTGGATCAACTGCCATAGCACATGGTGAATGCTAGGCCGACCGAGGCACACTGGTCCAAGTACATCATCTAGTGAATAAAGTGGGGCAATGAGCAGATTACTGAGGGTGCCCATAGGGTGAAATGATCCTTTACACATGATGGGAGTCCCATGTCTCTCAACGCTTCACTTGGGGGTGTCAATATGATCCTCTGGTCGACTTGGGACCCAATTAAGTTGCCCAACCCATGATGAAACCAATTTCCAATTACATATAAGATCCAATGCGCTTTCTCACCATCAGGTACAATAATTCATTAGTGCATCTAAGTGAACCAAGCATGTTAATCAAGGGCACATTGAAACTTCATAATGGGCTCTCCTTCCAAATTTGGGGCTTTAACTTTGTAATAGTGTTACCTCCCTAAGTAGGTGTGGCTAATAAACAACCCTATTAGGTGTTCCCAACCCCCAAGGAGAAAGACAGGTCCAAGGTGCATGCTTCAATTTATAGGGGTCATGTCAATAATGATGAGAAGGATATGGACACAAGGGTCTCAAAGCCAAATGCCATGGGTTCAAGGATGGTGATGATAAGAGATGTCCACATATTTAGGTGTAAAGATGTAGGAGGGAGCAATCGTGGATACATGAGTTACCTTGGCCTTTGTTTTTCCACCCTTAATCATTTTCTGTTTGTTTTTTTATTAGTTTTTCTTTGTATTATTGCGCGGGGCTCCAGGAGATGAAAGCATGCAGTCTATGATATAAGAAGTGATTACCCCCTTAAGGTGGGGCAATTCATCACCCACCAAGGGTTGGGATGTGCATGGGTTCCTTAATGATGTGGGGGTGTTCATGGGCCCTGGGAACCAGGGTAATGGCCATAATGATAAGGGGTAGACCTCATGCTTAGGCTTTTAGCTTTTGCCCAATTGCTATTTAAATGCCCTGACCATCTTTGCATTTTATAACATTCTTTTATTTTGTTTCTTGCTTGTGGTGATGATATGATTTTAATGTTCTTTTAGTTGCATTAACCTTTAGGGCAAGATTTCTAGGCCTAACCCAGATATGTGGACAAGGGGAGGGGGGTGTACCAGTGCCTTGTGGACCCAGAGAGGGAAGAGGATAAAATAGGGCTTGTAATGTACAAATCTCACATTGTATATTATTCATTTCAATATTACACACTGACTTTAACACTGCTAAGTAACTACTCTAACTCATTATTCAAAATCTACAGTTTCTAGAATGACCCTTAGATACTTACAATGACAACTGCACATGACATGGAAGCATTACTTCCAACATAACAGTAATGTGGCGTCTGTCTTCGTACTCTTTTTCTTGCTTTTGGGTGATTCTTCTCCCTCATAAAGTTTGCTTCATTGCAACAGTCTCCACCCTGAGCATAGTCACTGGTATTTTTGTAGACGTTGTGTGCTACTTGGACAGGAACATCTCAATTGCAGATTTTCTACTGTTTGTTCACACGTTCGTTCAGATGTTTATTCACAATTTAATTAATGGATGCTGCCAGGTTGTTCTTTGCCAGGATTTGAAGCTTGAATGGCATTTAATCTTCAAACTGCCGCTCCCGTGTCTGCCACCACTCTCCTTCAGTGTCTCTGATATTTGTCGCTGCTCTCCTTGCCTGCCGTATCTGGCAGTGGGTCTTCCGTCCTTCCGTCATGCCCTTGTTTTTCTGCTGATGTCTTGTGGGCTGTGTCAATGTCTTCTGTATTTCATTTAACCGTTATAAAACCTTTAAAGACATAACATTAGTTTTTCATATATTGGTTTTTATATACTTAAATAGAATGATTTTTTTAACAATTTCCCTCCACAAGCTTTATTTATGAATTTCTCGAACTTATTGCACATGATCTCGCTTTCCAAATTATGCTCACCGTGCAGAGAATCAGTATTTTCTCTAATGCCACTGTTTGTTGGGATGAGATAAAGAGAACAAGGGGGAATGTACAAGAGGAGATCACTTTTATTAAACTGACTCGGAATTCTTAATACACATCATCACATCATCTCATTTAGTGTGGGTGGGTTACCAAGGCTTTGCGCTAGGACACCTAACCTTTCTACATTGATTTAGTTAATTACAAATAAACCTTAACGTGGAGATTTCAGTTCAAAACCTTACGAGTTGGTGTAAATGAGGTCAGGGACAAATCCTGATTGATTTCGACAGCATAAAAATGGCCTTCATAGTGCGGACACTTTAGTGAAAAACAGCTGAAAAATTGTAGAAAAATCATAAATAAACAGTAATTCCTAACAATCCACTGAGTACTAAGAATCTATTTTTCTGGACAGTTGAAATGCATATGCTTTTGTGAAGTTAAATATAATTTACAAGTGGATTGCTGTTTGTTATAGGTCTTGGAGCTGCCTGGAAAGTAGCTGATGTTGGCAAAGGATCAACTGTGGTCATTTTTGGTCTTGGAACAGTAGGCTTAGCAGTAAGATCTTAGCAACAAATGGTTTTAACATTTATGTCACTACAAATTGAAAATATGGTATACATTTAAGGTAGTTGTAACGCCTTCTTGGTGTACAACCTCGTGGAATGATATTATTGTTTTTACGGACAGGTAGCACAAGGCGCAAAATTAAGGGGAGCTTCCCGGATAATTGGTGTCGATATAAATCCTGATAAATTTGAAATGGGTAATTTCCATGTCCATTCTATTAAAAACATGCGTTGAAGTTTCTTCTCATTTTAGATGTAGGCTATGATGGTATTTAGAAAAGTGGATGCTACCGACTTTGCTCAAGGCATCATCTTCATTGACAGGGAAAGTATTCGGCATCACTGAATTTATTAATCCCAATGATTACAAGCAACCAACCCAAGCGGTAAGTTGTAGAACTTTCTAAAACAAAAGATGTAAGAATAAGAGTATGAGAATTAGTAAATTACCTATGTTGACATGTCCAATATTTTGCTTGAATAGCATGAAATAGCAGCTGAGTGGTTTTGATACTGTGGAGTTTAACTTAAGTAATGTGTATGATGTTCTTTATCAATCAATTGTTATCTGTATAAAATATCTCTGATGTATTCATCGCTTTAGCATTTTGTTAAGAAAAGTTCATTAATCAGAGCAAAAGTTATCTCAGAAGTGTAATCTGGCCTTATGGCCTGGGCCTAATACCCAATATGCAAAATAACATAGTGGTCTTTCTGCACAATTAACAACCCTAAGTAGATACAAAAACAAAAGTCTTTAGCTCTTATGATTGACTAGCATCTCCTGCACTTCGACACATTACTTGTTCGGCGTCTTCCCAGTGATATGCTGCCTTGTCTGCACTATCCTGGGAAATAATAGGGCTTCTCTGACTTGCAATTCTACAATTAGTGGTGTGTGGATAATGCTGCCACAAACAAACATATATGTGAATAAAAGGTGGGATGCCTCTGTTGACTATTATTCCTTCTATCGTCACATGCAGCTATTTGGACTCGTTGTCATAAACGTGAGCTAACTGGTTGAAGTATTCTCTGACGTGTTTGTTTAGAATCAGTCATTAGTATGTGTAAATGCCTACTTATACCCTTTGCTAAATTTGGTTTCTTGGGCAACTAGACCTCATTTGTCAACCACATCAACATTATTAAAGTTACTGCAAAGTCGGGCTCAGTTTACTTGAAAGTTGCCAGTGCCCTAAGAATGGAATATATTAGACAAAAGGAGCTGTGTGTGTGTTGAAATGATGGTAATCTTCAGTTGTGATTACTTTACATTATGGCTAAGTGCCCTCATTATTGTATTACTAATTTATGGTTTAACAATTGACCTAGTCAACATTATTCTATATTATTTTGGGTGGCTAAGGCTGACCCTAGGCATTTATGTGGGTCCTACTAGCCTTCTTGCAGCAGGGGTACTCCTAAACTTTTGATCATGCCATTTGTAAGCCCAAATGTGTGCAATTTATAACCTTGTAAAACCATGTGGGAAACCCTAGAGCAATACCTAGAATGCTGATGCAAGTGAAGCTGGTGTGATACATCTCTTTGATAGCATAAGGATGACTTGGTATTGATGATCACAAAGCAGCACACATTAGCAGCTGATGTTGAAGATGAGGATAACTAGCCACCTCAAAAGAAGCCAAAGGATTCTTTCAATCAAGAGATAGATTGATAATCACTCAAGACCATGACATGGGTTGGAGGCAAAGGACAGCCTATTGTAAATTTTAGGGTTTATGGTATACCCTAGAACTGGATTTGGAATGCTTAATAAGGAAGCTGCATAAGGTTGATGAAAATTGCAGGTGGATTTCAGTAAGGAAGTAAGGATCAAGGAGTCGACAACTCTAAATTAAAAGATAATTAATTTATGTTCTTCCCCGATTAATTTTATTTTATTCATTCAACAACCCTATGTCTTTGTAATTTGATTATAATTGTGTCTTTCATAATGAGGTTTGTAAGAACATTGTGAAAAACTACCAAAGAGTTGATACCTAGCATCAAAAAGGACAAGCAAAATTTGGGACTAACAGGATCTCTCAAGCAAGAGGGAGTAGCAGTAGTACAAAGGACTTGCCTATGTGACAGAGGGAGCGACAGTAACTGCAGGAATTGCTTATGAAAGGGAATAGTAGAAGGATTGTTGTCGTATCAGAAGCAGCAAGATCAGCACAAGGAACACCTTGTTCAACTTCAGAAAGAGTTAGCTTCAGAATTTAAGATAAAAAATTTTCACCCTATTTTTAGACACCTCTTAGATGAAGTGTATCTCTGTAACTGCAGGACTTGCTTATGAAAGGGAATAGTAGAAGGATTGTTGTCGTATCAGAAGGAGCAAGATCAGCACAAGGAAGACCTTGTTCAACTTCAGAAAGAGTTAGCTTCAGAAATTAAGATAAAAAATTTTCACCCTATTTTTAGACACCTCTTGGATGAAGTGTATCTCTTGTGTTTGGTTGTCTTTTTATGATCCCTATGGTTATCTTTGCATTACTGTTGAGATTTTCTATGCATAATTGCGTAATGAATGGGTGACATAAGATAACTTGATATTAAATCATTGAAAATAATTATCAAATTATAAAATCAGTTTCTATTATAAGAAAAGTCAACATTAACCCCTCTAAATTATAAAATAATATGCAAATACTAGTCTAGGTCACAAACTGACCTAGTAGCCTTTGAAAACATAACAAATCTCCACATGTGAGGGCCGAAATGCTGATGTCATGCTAGCATTTGCCCTTCTAGGGTTGACATTGAGGGCAATGAGTGCCTTCATGAGTGTAGAAGCCCTCTAAAATCACTATCTAGGGGTTGGCCCCTAGACTCTGGCATAATCATCATGTGGAACCCAATTTTGGGTTTGGGGCACAAAAATGGGTCCCATGGGTCTCATGGTAGTGTGAATGCCTGATTATGCTCCAACGTTTAGGGCACTGAAGATGGTTCTAGCCCTCCCATGTCTTAAGGTATGTGAAAAACCTCATCTGGGCCCTCAATCAACTACCTACCTTTGTGATCACTGCTAAACCAGCTGGGAACATGCTGGTCTAGGTGCATCATCCCATAAAAGCAAAATGATATAGGGCAAAGCGCAAGAGTGTTGTGGGTGTTGAAGGTGCTCATGGGTACAAGTGATGCTCTACAAGTGTTTGGAGGCCCATGGCTCCTTACGCCTCACTTGTGGGTGTCAGTGTGTCTCTTTGGAGCACTTGGATCCATAGTTTTAAAAACCGGAACCGGTGATTGGACCGGTCCACCTAATAAACCAGGTTTCAAACTGGGACTGGTTAGATCTCAATGGACCTGTTTTAAAAAAACACATGAAATAATTAATTTTTAATGAAAAAAATGTTTTTAAGATTTAAAACCATGATTCCAAACCATTAGACACAAAATATGCAAAGTTTTGTCATATATATACCCATGTAAAGATAATATATCAAAAGGCACCAAGTGCAATACATGTTAGCAACAAAATATATAATCAATGAGGCTCTAAATGGCCTCTAGAGTTCAAAAACAAAGCCTACAAACTATGGGGCCACTGACCTACTACAAGTCTACATATATAATATTAGTGAGCAACATTATAACTTGAAACTTCTCATCATGATCAAACTCAGTTGGTTGAGTCTCGACTCTCAAACTTTGCAACTGCTTGAGTCACAAAATTCTCCACTAGTTTAGTGACTTGAGCCTCAAACTCCTGAAGGTATTCTGCCCTAATATGCCCTATTACTTCATTTGGTGCTCCACATGGCTTTACATGGCCTCCTATCCCAACCAAGTGTTGCTTGAACATGTTAATACTCCCTCCTTCAATATATTTTTGGCAATATTTGCATATTGTTTTGCCATCAATCATATCACAATGAGCCCATGCAGTATCCTTGGCTTTTGGAGGCATGATGACTACTACTTAGCTCAAATTCTTTGCTGTTCCACTACTCCAACAAAAACTCAACACTCCCCGAGCTCCCAATCAAACTCACAAAAACTCCAAATGAGATGTGTGAGGCAAATGAGGGGGGTGAGCTCTTTTTAAAGGCCCAGAGAGGGTGTTTTTAGAAGGAAACAACCCTTACTTTCCCTCCGAAACACCTAGTAAGTTTCCAAAAAGACTATGTGTGGGTTCGTCGCAGCCTTGGCAATGAACCGACCAGTTTATGACAAAACCAGCCGGTTTGACCATAAACTGGCCGATTCCGTCATAAACTGGCTGATTTGGTCCAGTTTTTGTGTTTTTTTGGCTAAGTCCTACCTTAAACTGGGTTTTTTGCCCAGTTCAACCCAGTTGCCTAATGAACCGATTGGTTTGACCGGTTTCTGGTTCATGCCAGTTGGTTTCTAAAACTATGCTGGACCCCAGTTAAGTTGCCCAAACTTATAGATGGAACCATGTGTCAATTACACACAATACCCAATGCTGCAATTTTCACCATTAAGTACATTTAATCATTATTGCATCTAAGTGAACCAATCTTGAAAGAAATGGGATAATTAACATTTCAACGAGGCTTGTCTTCCAAAATTCGATTGGTTTGACCAGTTTCTGGTTCATGCCGGCTGGTTTCTAAAACTATGCTGGACCCTAGTTAAGTTACCCAAACTTATAGATGGAACCACGTGTCAATTACACACAATATCTAATGCTGCAACTTTCACCATTAAGTACATTTAATCATTATTGCATCTAAGTGAACCAATCTTGAAAGAAATGGGCTAAGTAACATTTCAACGAGGCTTGTCTTCCAAAATTGTGGCCTTAGTCACATAATAATGTTACACCCCTAGCTAGGAGTGGTGAATAGATGACCCTATTAGGTGAACTCAACCCCCAAGGGAAAGTGACATGTCCTTGGTCCACCCTCCAATTGATAGGCGCCATGTGAATAATGATGGAACAAAGGTGGAAAGACTTCATGGCCAAGTGCCATGGTCAAAGGGATCAACTATGATGGAGTACCTCATCTAGGGTGAATAGATGTGAGGAGGGAGCAATCGTGGATGCATGAGTTACCTCGACCTTTGTTTTAACACCCCTCTAAGTGCCTTTTACTTTTTCTTGATTTTAATTTGTATTATTGCTCGAAGCTCCAAGGAATAAGAACATGCTTTGTATGATGCATAACAATTCTTACTCCCTTAGTGCTAGGGTAGTTCATTGGCCACTAGGGGTTGGGACATGCAAGAGTTCCTTTTCCATGATGTGGTAGCGCAACATTGATACAAGGACTGGGTGATGGCCATAATATGGAGGTAGAGCTCATGCTTGGCTTTTGCCGACATGCTAATTTGTAAGCCCCAACCATCTTTTGCATTTTGATTTTTCTTTCGTTTTTCTTGTGACCATTATAAGCTCTTTTTGTTTCTTTTGGCTGCATCAACGTCCCAGGGTACATTTGTAGGCCCTACCCAGGTATGAGGATGTGTGGGTGCCAAGTCCCAATGAACCAGTGGTTAGTTGAACCCGAGATGGAAAGTGGTAAGTATAGATTCTAGAATAAGGAGAGATGGGGTTATGCTATCTTGAACATGAATCCCCAAGTAGTGCCCCTCCTATACCTGTTGGGCCATTAGGGGAGGTCCCACTGGACTAGGATTGAAAATACCCCCCAATTTAATATGAGGGAACAAGATCATGGGCAAGATCTTTCTTTCTTCCAAGTTACCCCATAACAATGTCAAACTGTCCTAATATGAACATGCATAAGCACTTGATTGCAAAATGAATAAAGTACCTTTTGATCGGAAACCCACCTTCCAACATGTGCTCTTGGAAACTGGGCGAGGAAACATATGATTGATGAAGGGGGTGGAGATATGAATAACACAACGTCATTGGCTACTAGTGGCTCTAAGGGGCTGCTGGCTAGTCTAATAGAAGAGATGAAGGGAGAAAAAATTCTACTATGACTCTTCCTCAATATAGGCTATGATAAAATCTAGGGATACAGATATCCAAGTGCTTAGGAAAAAGATCAAGATGCCAGCTCTGCAACATTTTCAAACTCTAGATTTAGAAGCAGTGCAATGTTAATTTGGCAGCTCAGGGACAAATTCCATCCTTTGGACAACCTTCCTTATCCAATGAATACCCTATTTTCCCTTGGAAGAATTTAATTTGGTCAAGGAAAAATAATATTTTTAATGGAAAAACCACAACTACACAAAATTACAAGTCGGCCTAAAGAACAAATTGGGTCTCCAGAATCTCATATAAATACACATCTAGCACACCTCATTGGAAATCACATCACACAAATCTTCTTCTCTTCTATTAGTTTGTACACTTCTGAATTGCAGGGTCGAGTTCATGCGTGCAAGGAGGAGAGAGAGGTTGTGTTGACTTTCTATTCTCACATCTTTGACTAGCATTTACTTTTGGGAGTTTGGGATTGGTTTGACTTGGGATTTTGCATCTGTTTTGGAGGCTGAATTCTTCAGCAAGGAGAGCGAAGTTTTCTGGACACTTTGACCTTGGTTGACCACAAATTCAACACTGCTACTTGACCACAGAGTTGACTTTGACTAGTTTTGGAGGCACAACTGAACATTTTGGAGCTGATTTGACTGTTGCACATTTATTGGTTAGCGCATCTTTAACTGCTATTGACCTTGACCAAAAATTGCAGGCTTTAACTTTGGATTAGATTTGACTTTTGGGCTCATGTCTCATTGGATATTGGTTAGTAGAATTGGAAAGTCAAAAATGTTGTCCTTTGACTCATTGTTGGATTGGAATATTGTATCTCTCTGCTGAATATTTGATGACAATTTAATAGAAGAAGAATTTGGAAAGGGTTTTCCCTCTTGTGGGGTTTTTCCTTGGTCTTTGACCAAATCTTATGTCTCTATTGTTTCATGTTCTTGGTTATCTTCTATTGAATTTGAAGTACTGTTCTATCTACAATTGTTTACTGTCATTGAAAGATTGAATATTGGATAAATTGATTGCTAATTGAAGAAGAAATTGTTGTAAGTGATTGTGCTAAGCATAGAACACTGGGAAATTAACATGGTCTTAGAGCTGAGGTGAAGACAAGCCCAAGGAAACAAGAGATAAGAGCAATCACCTTTGAAGGAGTCTTCTTTGGAAGAAGCTATTTGGTCAAGATGTCTACCTCTTACTTTAAGGATAAGAGAAGCTAGGCGACTGATAATTTTTTTTTGCTTGAAAGATCAGGTTGGAATTCATATTGGATGATAATGGTGTCTTGGAATATGTGGAAGGAAAAGTACTTGAGCCACCGAAAAATGCTCTTTCTGCTTGTTGGAATTCCAGTATAATAGGGAATTCTTTAACATGATAATTACTTGTGAACATTATTTTTTGTTTCTTCTTATTTTATTAATCTTCTTCATCAAGAAATTACCATTAGAATGCAAGAAAGTAAATACAAGAGACGAGAGACACCAAAGATAGGCCAAAGGCCAGGGAAAAACCCCACCAAGGGGGAAAACCCAACAATCCTTTCCTTATAGTCATAGAAAAATCCAAGTCAAACAATCATTATCTCAAGTGCCAAGTCATCCCTCCACCAGGTAACATTTGCCTTCACAACATCCTTCATAGGTCTGTTCATAGGTTTTCTTAACATCCTTTGTAGGTCTGTCCATAAATTTGTTCATAGGTCTGTTCAACCTCCTTTGTAGGTTTGTCCATAAATATGTCATCAGACCAACCTCACATCACAAGTACCTCTGTCTTACAGTAGCTCATATACAATCACAAAATCTACACCACTGAATTTTGCGTATTTCATGGAAGATGACATCACAGAGGCTCGCATATGCCACAAAAGAAAGCATTACAGAAGCTTGCATATACCACAAAAGAGAGTAACACAAGAACTCACATCTATCACAGAGAAATCACCTCAGAGGTTCAAATATATCACAGAAGATGTGTCATGTCTAGCACATGTAACCTTAGAGAGAAGCCTCTTATTAACTCGTCCAAATCTTATTGAAAGGACTGAAATCTTTGTGCTACATGTATCCGAAAATCACCACAAAAGTCCCTAAACGTTCTTTCCAAATGGAGGAGTATGCTAGCCAATATATAGTTGTTTGTTCATGCGAAAAGTCACGTCTTTTCATGCTGGGCCGACCTGTCATCTAGGATGGCCGACTTGGTTACTTAGACAACTAAATACAATTTCAAAAATTCAAATTTCTTTTTCTTTCAAATGTCCAAATGGGACATATTACAAAATCAATTTCTTTTAACCAATAAATGTCATCTTTAAGCATATTATGAAGACCAAACCTAGTTACATTTTCTAACACTCCCTCTTAACTAGGGACGTATTCATAATGATTCATCTTGATATTCTCATCTGTACGAAAGGACCTCGATAGATAATATAGCCAAGGTGCCAACCCAACATAAATGCTTCTACAAAATTCAAGGTGCTATTTAGGCTACTGCCAAGACACTAATCCAAAAGACATGCTGATCTAGGGATCTTGGTATCATCTTGGCTATTTCCAAGATATCAAACACTGTTTCAAGGATCTAGATACCATCTAGGCTACTGCCAAGGTATCAACCCAAAAAATACTGTTTCAGGGATCTAGATACCATCTAGGCTATTGTCAAGGTATTAACCCAACAACTATTGATTCAGTGATCTAGATATCATCTAGGCTATTGCGAAGGTATCAGCCCTACGTATTTTAGGGATTTAGGAACCATCTACGTTACCGGCAAGGTACCAACCCTATGTACTATCATATAGGCTACACAGCCTAAGGTACAACAATTCTATGTACCATCATATAGGCTACCTAGCCTAAGGTACAACAACTAGTCACCATGATCAGTCAGTGCCTCAACCTCATGGTATACAAACCAGTATAGGTTGGTCATCATCAAGGCCAAACCTCTAGGAACATCCATGTTCCAACTACATAGGGTTGGTCAAACCCTAGAGGACATTCAACTCTTCACATCACAAGGTCAAAACCCTAACATCACAGGGTTGTCATTATCTTTGACAAACCGTAACATCACAAGCCTCACTCTAGGCCAAAAGGCTCATTCAACAAGTATCTGAACCTGACGAAAGCACCCACTCTTATATGTTGATTTTGGTAGCATCGGATGTGCTCTAGCTCTGAAATTTTGTGGAGAGGCTAAGACACATGAGATCTTGAAGACCCATAAATTGTTTGGTGAAATTCCACCTGGATTGTGTTTTATTGAAATAATTAATATTTTTAATGAGGTTCCTAAGTCTAAACTTAGGAAACTAAAAATATTAATGAGTATTAATGAAAATATAGGTGAGAAGCTTTTAAGTGACGAAGATCAATTCTAATTTAATCTTAGCTGTTGATTAGGGATTTAATCTCAACCATTGATTCATCAACAGGAAAAGTATAAGAGGAGGCTTGAGGGGCAGTTGGATATACACCTAGTTGATCAGTCAGTTCGATTTTTCTGGGGCGTGGTTTGCTGAGAAAATCGAACTAGTGATCTGAGTTTAGTGAGAGGGGCAGAAGCAGAGATTTGGATCGGAGAGGAAGTTCTGAGCCAAAGAGTATGTAGCAGAGAGGCAACTTGAGCATCAGGGAGGCAGCGCAGAGGCCTACGCAGCCCAGGAGGGGCTCACGCAAAGCTGACGTAGTCCAGAGGGGCTCTTGCAGTGGCATTGCAGAGTATTCATCAGTAGTCTGAGATTTTGCTGGAGAAGCGAGGTAGAGAGACGGGAAAGTTGAACGATAGTCTTCATCCAGCAAAATGATCCAGCAGAAGGGGTGACGCAGTTCTCTAGAGGCAAGACGTTGACCCACGCAGTGATTGCATAGGGACTTCACAGTGTTTGTGGGAGGGTCTTAGATCACTCATTGGATTAGCTGTGACTTGGGGAAAGAGGTAAACCCTCGAATGTATTTCTTGTTGCTGTGATTTCTCTGTAAGGTTAGCCAGTGTGAGAGGCAACCTGTTGTACTCATATTCTTCTTGCTTAATAATACAAACCCTCTATTTGCTGCACCGGTTTTCCCGCATTGGGTTTTTTCGGGGACGTGTTGTCCAAAAATAATGGTGTCCCTTGTGTGTTTGTCTCATCTATTGTTTCGGTTTATGATCTGTATGTCAATGTAGTCTACAATAGTGTTTACATCATTGTTTATTTAATTAAATAACTTGTTGAATGAAATAATAAGTAGGAGATGTTAAACCAGTAACTACTATAGGATTTCTGTTTGTAAAGATTCAGAAATTTTCACATGGTATCAGAGCATTGCAGATCATAGGACACTGAAGCTATCAGCCGAGAGATCCAACAAGTCTGCTGCAGAGAGGTAGTTGTCCAAGTGACAGCACTGTTCTAGAGCCTGGAACGCAGAGGAAGAACGATGCAGTGCAGAAGAAGTGACGCAGAGGCTCACATAGTGCCTGCATTAACATTCCGAGCCAGGAGAAGGTGACGCAGTAGCCGGAAGGATCCTACGTAGTGATTGCGTCAGCTCTCTGGGCCAATGCAGAAGCAAAGAGGGGAGATCAAGCTCACGCAGAGCCACGTCATATTTCTGGACCTGGAAGGAGTGACACAGTGGCCAGGAGGAGGTGATCTAGCTCACACATTGATTGCACAGAGCCTAAGGAGCTTAGATTCTTCAGCTGCTGGGGCAGAGGGAGTAGTGCATATCAGATCTGAGGGGTCGGTGGGACGCTGTTGCTGCTGGCGCAGAACAATGTCTGAGGAGACTAAACCAAGGTAGAGGGAGTCACTGCCTTAACAGATTTCTTGCTAGAGAAATCTAGATCCGGGTTGCTGAGCAGCAGTAAAGGAGGATCAAAGAGGGGTGATTCGACATTATTTGGCGGAAGGATTTCCATGAAGGAAATTAGGACTCAGAGGGACTCTAAAGGGAACTTGTTCCATAGAGGATTTCTAGCGCCAAAGAAATCCAGATCCGAGTATTGTTGGGGCAGCATCGAAAGAAGGAGAAGAGAACCTGTTCGACACTCATTTGAGCAGAGATGGCAGTAAATGGACTGAGGGATTAGGATAGATTCGATGGAGCATCCAACTTTTTCATCTGGAAGGCCAGCATCCTGGCAGTCTTGGACAAAAATCGCATCAAGGACTATGCCTTGAGGACGGTTGTTGTTCCGGTCGATGTTGATCATCTCAAGAAATACGAGGAGGCTCAAGCAAAGGCGAAGTGCATGATCTTGGACGGGGTCAAGGATCATGTGGTTCCACATATTGCTGAAAAGAACACAACAAGGGAAATGTGGGAGGCTTTGACCACTTTGTATGAGGGAACTTCCGTTTAATGGAAGATGTTGCTTGAGAATTAGCTGAGACAGTATCAGATGTAGAAGGGAGAAGAAATCGACCCCTTCTTTCTTAGGTTGCAAGGGATCCCATACCAGCTAACTTTCGTAGGGTCTACACCAGATCCTGAATTCATGGTTAGGACTGCCCTGAATGTAGTCACTGAAGACTGGGAGACCTTTGTCCAGAGCATCTTGGGCAGGGCTTCTCTCCCTAGTTGGGAGGAGATGTGGGCAGCTCTTCGACAGGAAGAGATCAGATGGTTAACCAAGGTGGGAAGTAGCGACAAAGGAATCAGAGTCAAGAAGGAGGAAGAGGAGGACATAGCTCTCGCATTAGTGAGACAACAAGGCCAACATAAGAGGAAAAAGAAAGACATATCCAAAGTCAAATGCTTCAGATATGGGGAACTGGGACATTTCGCCACTCAGTGCCCTCGAAAGAAGGGCAAGGAAGAGAAGTTTGACTCAAAGGTTGCTGAAGTGAAAGTTGACAAAGAGGACGATGATCAGGATTGCGCCATGAGTGCTCATGCACCTCTAGAGAAGAGGTGGGGCGATATTGAGCTATAGCTGGGAGGACTACACCAGGGGCAGGATCCTTGAGGTGCCCAAACTCTTGGATCACATATAGCTACGGGAGCCCTTAATGGTAGTAGCAAAATGACGGGAGTCAGTTGGTGCGAGGGATGATGGAATGACAGTGGCAGAGCTAGAGGACCAAATTCTAAAGCAGTGCAGTAGAGTGTTGCAGCAGTGCGGGAGGCACAGAGGAGATACAACAACAGCGCAGTAGCATCAGAGGGTCAGCACAGATTAGCAACAGAGGTAGCTTCAGCATCACAGGGCATCCAGACTGACCAACATTTCAGTCTTTCAGTGACTTTTTCAGTTTCTTACTTCTCAGCAACTGAGTTGCAGTGCAGCAGTTAGTAGTGGCAGTGCTATGGGCAGCATGATGTAACATATTGAGAGGGAGTTGTAGTACAAATGCAGCAGTGGCAGTGTCAGTGTCATGAGCAACAATACAGGTTTTAGTAGTGCAATGGATGAAGGGCAGCAGGCCGAGCATCAACAACACAAAGAACCGATGATGTAGATTAGTGTGATACTTCTGCTGGGAAGTATTCCTTGCTAAGAGGGAGTGTTGATTTTGGGTAGTATTGGATGTGCTCTAGCTCCAAAATTTTGTGGAGGGGCTATAACACATGAGATCTCCAAGACCCAGAAATCGTTTGGTGAGATTTCCACCCGGATTATGTTTTATTAAAATAATTAATATTTTTAATGGGGTTCCTAAGTCTAAACTTAGGAAAATAAAAATATTAATGAGTATTACTGAAAATATGAGTGAGAAGCTTCTAAGTGACGAAGATCAAGTCTAATTTAATCTTAGCCTTTGATTAGGGAAATAACCTCAACGGTTGAGTCATCAAGAGGAAAAGTATAAGAGGAGGCTTGAGGGTCACTTGGAGATACACCAAGTTGATCAGTCAGTTCGATTTTTTTGGGGCGTGGTTTGCTGAGAATATCGAACCAGTGATCTGAGTTGCAGTGAGAGGGGCAAAAGCAGAGATTTGGATCAAAGAGGAAGTTCCGAGCCAAAGAGTACGTAGCAAAGAGGCAACTTGATCATTAGGGAAGCACCACAGAGGCCTACGTAGCGGGGCTCACGCAGTCCAGAGGGGCTCTTGTAGTGGTAGTGCAGAGTATTTGTCAGTTGTCCGAGATTTCGCTGGAGAAGCGAGGTTCTGAGCCAGGAGGGTTGAACAAGAGTCTTCATCCAGCAAATCAATCCAGCAGAAGGGGTGACACAATTCTCTAGAGGTAAGACACTGGCCCACACAGTGATTTGATATGGACTTCACAGTGTTTGCTAGGAGGGTGTCAGATCACTCATCAAATCAGCTATGACTTGGGGAGCGAGGTAAACCCTCGAATGTATTTCTTGTTGTCGTGATTTATCTGTAAGGTTAGCTGGTGTGAGAGGCAACCTATTGTACTCAGATTCTTCTTGCTTAATAATACAAACCCTCTATCTGCTGCACCGATTTTCCCGCATTGGGTTTTTCCAGGGACGTGTTGTCCAAAAATATCGGTGTCCCTTGTGTGTTTGTCTCATCTATTGTCTCAGTTTATGAGCTATATGTTAGTGTAGTCTGCAGTAGTGTTTACATCACTGTTTATTTAATTAAATAACCTGTTGAATGAAATAACAAGTAGGAGATGTTAAACCAATAACTGCAGTCGGATTTATGTTTGTAAAGATTCATAAATTTTCACATTATAGAGTGACTGGCCCAACGTAGAAAGGCACCTACTCTTTTGAGTAACTGGGCCTAATGGACCATTCTTCCTTGATCCAGGAAGAATGATTGTCCTTTACTGGACCATTCTCCTAGGGTAGAATGACTATCCCATATGGGACCACTCTCCCTATGGTAAAATGTCTGTCGATGATGCTATTGAAGAATATTTGCTAATCTGGTTAAACATGACACATAGGGAAGATGTCTATCCTCTTACTAAGAGAACATATCTTTACAAGTCCAAGCTTGTCCCTGAAGTGCGAGCACTTCATCTAGGACAAAAGCTTATCAAAGGCCTATCAAAGCTTTAGCCATTAAACATAATTTGATGATAATACTTAAAGGCATACCTCAAAACTTGAGAGTTAAACCGCTCCCTTTGAATCAAAGCTTCTTTTAAATTCATAGTTCTTTCTGGATCTAAAGCTTCTTTTGAATCCACAACCCTTTCAAGATTGAAAGCTCCCTTTGAAGCTCCAACTGAATCCAGGATTTGTCAGAAAATTCTTCCAACCTTAGACAGTCTTTAGCATGTTCCTACAATCCTCTCTAGAAGGCCACGAAAGAATAGTTACAATCAAGCATTGAAAATAAAACAAGAGACTAAATTACTAGAGAAATCAATAATAATAAAGGAAGAGAGATAGAGTACTTATCTTTTACGAAGAGTAACAACTCCCTCTTGGTCCTATACTTCTCGTAGCTATCCAATAGATCAACATTCTTGTTTTAGACATCATTATCAAAACTAGGGTTTCTTCTTTTAGTTGAAGCAACTCATCCTAGGGTTTTGTCCAAAACCCTAGGCATTTTCTTATCAAGCTTTTCTAGGTTTTCTAACCCTAGAAATAAAAAAGTCAAAGCCCTAAATGTACTTTTTACACAACAGGTAGATTTTTCTAGGGTTTTGTCTGAAAAACCCTATAAAATCTACCCAACTCTAAATTCATAGCAAATCAATACTCTGGGCCAAGACTTTAGATTACTTCAGATCAGGACTCTGGATCATCCTTGGCTCTTTCAAAAATCCTTAGCAACTTTGGATCATGAAAATGTCTTCGGCCAAACTTCAAAGAAGAACCACAAATTCACTCCATCTTAGGATCCAATTTGGATTCCATCTTAGGATCATTTTGCAGACATTGTAATAGTAAATAGAATTTTGGGATTCATTCAAGAAACTCAAATCTTCATTTTCGGATCTCATTACTATCTTTGGGTCATCATACTAGACTCAGATTATTGTGCCTGGTCTATTGTGCCTGGTCTATACTAACAAAATCCGAATCATATTTGTGGAACACAGAACCCGAAACAAACTTTTTGACATCAATGAAATATGTTATAGATTGCCTTAGATTTTGGCCTCTTCTTATAAGATCTAAAGGTTCTACACTCCTCCTCAAAAGGATTCACCACTAGATAACAACTTTCACAAGGCAGTTTGGTCTTAATAATAGTTCTTCACCTTACAAGAATCTCGAGTTTGTTCTAGAGTTATACTTCAATGATGCTTGTACTATAATTCCATTAGAGGAAATTTCAACCTAAAAGTGTCCATGAAATTTTCACGTAATTTCCATGTTAAAATAGGTAAACCAGAGTTGCAGTGGAGTGCTCCCCCCCCTTCAAACCCGCTCCCAATCCGCGCTCCGGGCGGGAGCGGTTCGGGAGCGCGCTCCCGAAAAAAAATTTATGCTCCCTGGCAAAATCGGGAGCGATTTCGGGAGCGTTGCTCCTGTTGCTCCCGGAGCGAAAATTACGGCTCGGAAGCGATCGCTCCCGATTGTTTAATTATCGCTATGGGAACGACGCGCGCGACGCCAAGAGCGATTCAGGCGCAAAAAAATCCCTGGACCCGAAAAAAATTTCATTTAATTTTTTTTGTTTTGTTTTAAAAGGACTTGGGGGCAAAAAACAAATTCATTGTCACTTGAATGAGTTGAGGAGAAGCTGGAGAGCGAAGGAGATTGAGCAAAGGAGCGAGGAGAAGCGAGGAGCAAGCGCCGAGGAGCAAGCCTGCAAAGAGGTTAGTTATGTTAGTAACTTAGTAATTTAGTATTTTAAACCTTAGTTAGGTAGTAATTTAGTATAGTTTAGCTAGTTTAATTTATTTAGTAAAAATTTCATGAATCTAAATAAAATTAATAAATAAAATTAATTAATCTAATTTTCTCATTCATATCCCCATTCCCATTCCCATTAAATTTTGCAGATTAAAAAGCCTTAACAAAACTATCAAACAATCATGGACCTGGCCTTATATTTCGATTTTCCTCTTCTTGGTCCCTTTTATGGTTATTATGGTGCTGGAGAGTAGGAAACGGAGGGGCCAAAATGAAGAGGGGGATGAAGAAGCTGGAGAAAGTGGATTTGATGAAAACCCCGCTGAGGAGGAGTTGGAGGAGGGTGAACATGACTCTCAAAAAACTAAACAAGACCAAACCCCATTGTGGAAATATGTTAACAGGCTTGAAGCAGGGAAAGGGGGTGGAACCACTAAATTTCATTGCCGCCATTGCAACAATAATTATACAGGTTCATACACCCATGCCAGGAAAACACCACTGCGGGAAAAGGCCATGGGATGGAGATAAACAAATAGGAAGCAAAACTTGTGCAACTGTGTTAGCAACAGATAGAGCCAAATACATAAGGGAAGAGGAGGAAGCCCAATACAAATCTAAAAAATCAAGGGGTTTCTTTGAACCAAGCTCACAATCACAAGCACAAAGAACTCCTTCAGCATCCTCCCAAGGCGATGGATATGGAGGCACAAGGTCATCAGCTTTAAGGCGTAGAACCATATCAGATTTCCTTGATGAGGGGTGTAGGAATGATGTGGATTCAAAGGTTTACAAATTTCTTTATGCATGTGGGATACCATTCAATGTTCTTCACTCACCTTATTGGCACGAAATGGTTTCTGCCATAAATGATGCCCCTAAAGGATACAAGAGCCCTGGGTATGATAAGGCAAGAATCGTTGGACTTGATCATGAAAAAGCAAAAATATCACATTCTTTGAATAGAATGACAAGTTCTTGGACTGACCATGGGGTGTCCATTGTATCTGATGGATGGACAAATGTAAAAGACAAGCCATTGATAAGTGTTCTTGCTGTGTCTGTTAGTGGTGCCATCTTTCTAAATGCATATGATTACTCAGAGAAGTTCAAGACCGGCATCAACA